>BHDV01063508.1:4464-54321 GCA_005406045.1 Adoxophyes honmai
CGATAATAAGTCTTATTGTAATGAAAATAAAGTTGAAATTCTCATTCCACGGAGCGGGTCGCTGCGCTTCGCCGCGCTGCGCTGCGCTTCGCCGCGCTGCGCTGCTCTTCTGGTGTGAATTGACCCTTAGAGTTTCTCATGCGATAATAAGTCTTATTGTAATGAAAATAAAGTTGAAATTCTCATTCCACGGAGCGGGTCGCTGCGCTTCGCCGCGCTGCGCTGCTCTTCTGGTGTGAATTGACCCTTACTGAATCGTAAAACGGATCATACAAAAATAACCTGAAAAGTGTCGTTTTGAAACATAAAAAAACCAAAAAGTTGAATATCTAAACGATTAAATTATTGAATAGTTTAGCCGCGCAGCTAGGGAGAAATCATCGATTGTTACTCGCACTGCTGTCTTAATTGCAATTTATTGGATCTAGTGCTATTTTGCGCTGTTCCGTTCATATTTACGTAAAGAACTGAGAACAAACTGTCCTAAGTTCACGGGTAAGCAAAGCAATTGTTCATACTTAATTTGCTCTAATTATAATTTTTACTACAGTGATAGTAGTAAGTAAGCCGTGGTAGCCCAGCGGTTCGACCTGTGGCCTCTCAAGCAGAGGGTCGTGGGTTCAAACCCCGGGCTCGCACCTCTGAATTTTTCGGAATTTATGTGTGATATCGAATTTGATATTTATCACGAGCTATTCGGTGAAGGAAAAAATCGCGAGGAAACAACCTACACACAGCGATTAAGTAATTTAACGTTGTGTCTGAAGTTCCCAATCCGCACTGGGCCCGCGTGGAAACTATAGCCCAAGCCCTCTCATACTGAGAGGAGGCCTGTGCCCTGCCGGACGTATATAGGCTGATGATGATGATGATGATAGTAGTAAGTCGCTAAGTACAAGGTTAAATTAGTGCTTGTATGTATAAAAGTGCCTAAAGAAACTAGCAAAACGTTGAGTTTTAAATTTAGACGCACTGTTTTAAAGAAAGTTGGTCTAAAATGCGTCCAAGAGCGTCCCTCCACCCATCGTATTTTCACAAAAATAATTATACTATGCATAATTGCACTCGTGTTCCACATACATCAATCTACGTCACTCCTCCAAACGCGACGAATGTTTACGCGATACAATCTGCCAAGCCGGTTAGGCTGAGAAGCATTTTGTACATAAAATACAACCCTCTTTTCTGTCGGCAATTAGATAAAAAACATTCTTCTCTTCTATCTTCTCTGTATACACAAGACAATGAATGCATGAAGAACGATTTTTCTTATTTACTACGCAATTTTTTTTTTAATTTTACTGATCTCGTGACGTCTCATTGCTATCTACCCCTGAATCTATAAATGATAACATAGCTCAATATAGCTTAAATAAGCTTTTATTTATGTGGCTTGACTATAAGTGCCTTAATTATGCAGCGTTGTTTGCTGTAATTGCTTAGTAATAAAAGAAAAGCTCTTTCATCGCCCGTGATGAGACTACTGATCCGGTGGAAGTTAATGCTGCAATACCATAACGGCAACAACAATACATTACGTTTATGACATAATAGTTGTGTGAACTGGCTGTAATTACAAGAACATGGCATACGCGCTGCGCATGCAGCAGCCGTCGTGACATCGTTCGGAAGTCGAGGATTCGCTAATTGACTGTAACAGATAGATAAGCTATAACTCAATGGGGAGGACATCGGCTGCATCTTCAATTTATGTCGATGTGGAATCGTGATGCGACGCAGGCCGGCGCCGACCCCCGCCACTGGCCCTCATATTTATACGCTAAAGCGGGCGTCGCGAAGAGTTCAAACGTGCGTCGGGCGCTCGGAACAGTAGACGATTGAGAAGCGAATCGCACCGCGTGGGTAGACAAGGGCGAGTGCAGTGTGCAGTGCGTACGGCCGAGTCTTGTGTCGCTGAAAGCTCGCGGCGAAGCCTGCAGCTCCCGCCGCTCTCGGCGGCACCGCGCGAGCCCCGCTCCGCGTCCGCGTCGCGTCAGTGCCGGGCCGGCCGCGCCGCAGACACCACGCTCCGACGACACGCCGCCAGCTGGACTAGTGACATAAACATTCACCCGACCTGCCCCCGACTACGATAACACTTGCACCAACATTCATTAAGAGGTGAGTCCAGGAATTAAAAAAAAACGCGATTATGTGCTTATATTTCACGAATTTTCATACAAATTTTAAAAATATATATGTGAAAAAATACTTTAATCGAGTTCAGTGGAAGTGGTAAGAAAAAATAGGCACAGTTAACTGAAGGCGAGCTGTAAACTGGAAGCGCTCCGCGCCGGCCGGCGAGCTTTTCCGCCGAGCTATTCAAACGTGTCCGATCCGGATGCTATTGAAAATGAATGCGATCTTTCTTGAATTCAGTTTTCTTGGGTCCTACCGTTTTTAAATATAAGGTGTTTTTTTTACTATTCAACATTCACTCACTCGTCTTGCTTTTCTTAGATTTACCTAATTGAGCAAATAATTTCAAATAATCGATTGAATTATATAGGATTCATACATATCTTTAACTCATAGTACACTGAAGACTAAAAAATTCTAATGTACCTAAGTAATTCTACTTTTGTATCTACCTATACTCTTTTTAGGTATCTATTGTGAAACCAGTAGATATTAATAAAATTATATTTACTAGACTAAATATTAATACAAAATATAAATATCACTACATGTATAATAAAACGTAGTTTTTTACCGAAACTATCAGAACAAACACGGTTCTTTGATAATTTAAAATTAAAGCGCATTTATTTTTTTATAGCAATTTCATCTTTCAATATACAGATGATATCGACGAGAACGACTATTGCTATAAAATAAAATAACTTATTGATTGACGTCCAACGAATCGGCAAAAGTGAATAATAGTTTGAATAGGTGCGCGTGAGTGGAGCCGATCGCGCCGCGTGCCGCGAGCGTGGCGGATCCGATATTTCACACCGCCGACCACTAATCATTCACGATTGTGCCTTACAAAGTACAAAATCAATTCATCGAGCAAATCCATAACACGTAATTAAGCTGAAACTAGTTAATCAAGTCCAAAACTCATAGTAAGTATGTAAAAAGCAAAAGTCAATCAAGAGCGATAATGTGTTGCACACTCGCCGTAAGGAATTTCTTGCCACGTAGCAAAAAAAAAACACTAGTTTTATCGGTTAAAATTTGGTTTCAAATTTGTGTTGGCCTTTAGCAATTAGGTAAGCAAGTGTCATTTAAGCGTTATAAAAACTTTCAATCACAGTTTACGTAGGTATATTTAATTTACCTACTTAGATTTAACTCTGAATCGAATTCCAAAACATAAAAAATAAGAGCTGCCTGAATAACGTATTATGCCAAAACACTATTGCTGTAAAATCATGTATATTTGTAAACGGATTTATAAACAGCTTAGCGTCTAAATCATGTGCAAGAACGAAGAAGCCAGTAATTTTACGCTACGACGTGTATCAAATGCCATCCTGCTGTATTGGTTTCCCCAATTCATTTTTTGTCCATTACTTGCAAATTGTTTAGGTACTTGTTTACTCACTAAAATACATCAGAAGTTGTTGAGAGCAATTTTTTAGCAAATGGCATGAGTTGGCGTACCTAGGTACTTTGTGCTGTGCATTTCTGACATGCGTAATCCTTGCCATGTCGCCTATTGAATAGGTTGTCGCGAGTGGAAGTAATTAAGACATGCAAGTGTTTGTGCTTTTGTTTCGAGAGGGACGGTGGCAGGCGACCTTCGGGCCTAAAAAAACGATTGTCATGTAACGCTCGTTAGCCGTCGTCGCGGTGCACAAATTGACAAGATGTCCTCAATCATTTGCCTTAAACGTAATAGGAAGACACTTACTTTGCTACGGGTACACATACACATTCGTATGTTAAACCTTTGTAAATAATTTTCCAGTAAAAACAATGGAGTTTTTATTTATGGTTCGCCACCAGTTTTAAATTGGGATTGCGATACCCACTCATGTTGAAATTGTGACTGAAATCAAAATTGATAGGATTATTTTGTTTAGTTTATTTTTTACTAAATGTTTTCGGGAAACATCCCGTGACTTTTTGTTTGAAGTTAGCTTCCAAGCGTGCGCGGTCTTCGTAGATTCTGGCGTAATTGATTCAAAAAAGTTGTCACGTCATGTGAACTACAAAATTAATTTAATGGACATAATTAATTTTAAATGTACTTACTTAATATCATTTGTTATACATGTCGACCAGTACGTATGACAGAGTAGTTAAATTTCATCTTTCAATATACAGATGATATAGACGAGAACGACATTGCGATAAAATAAAGTAACTTTTTTATAAATAACATTAAAGGCAACTAACGTGATTTGGATTTAAAACAATGTCAACAAGCAGATTTCACAATAGGTATAAAAATAAATTAAAAATGTATGTACCTACTCGAATTCCTCAGTCAGAAATCAAAAACTCATTTCAAACGGTTATGGGTAAGGTAACTTTTTTATAAATAACATTAAAGGGAACTAACGTGATTTGGATTTAAAACAATGTCAACAAGCAGGTTTCACAATATAAAAATAAATTAAAAATGTATGTACTCGAATTCCTCAGTTAGAAATCAAAAACTCATTTCAAACGGTTATGGGTGAGGTTTGAAAGCACCGTCGATTTCGCGTTGAAGTTTCGCGATCTATTCGGATGATTGCGCGCGGCGCGCGCGCTGGGAGCCGAGTTCAAGTGCAGGGTGAAGGTTCCGCGCGCGGCCGCGCCGGCGCGCCGCGCTGCACTCCAACACCTTAGCTTTGCTCTAAGGGTCCATTTATTATTACCTAGGACCCCAAGTATAAAAAATTGCAAAGTATTGGCGCGAATCACAATTTTGTAAATTTTCTTTTAACGGTTTAAATTACTGTAAGTTTTGTCTTTAAATAATGCTATAAACCAAAGTTTAATATCTATTTCCTGGTTTAAAATAGTGTCTAACTCAGCCTACCGTACCTAGTCCAAGAGAATTAATTATCTTTGAATCTGTATACGTCACTTCGATGAATTCTTACTAGGTCAGCTTTAATCACTTTAGAAGACATTGCTCGAGTTATACCTATATAGCACGGTAAGCCACATGAAAATGGGGCGCTATATTTTAACGATAGCACATTTTTTGCTGGTTGGAAGGTTTAAATTACTTAATTGAAATTCTTGTTCGGTGAGCGAAAAAACGAAGCTCGAGGCTCGTTACAGAGAAGATAAAACGAAACCACGGATTTAGCTTAGCAGTAGGTATTAAACGTGAGAATTAGAATCTTTATTCCGTTAATTTGGGGAAGTGTTGAGCGTGACGAGTATTTTTAATAATTTAATTGAAGTCACGTATAAACAAATAGCCATTGATGACGGCAGAGTAGCGAGGTCGACGGGTACCAAAACTTCCGATTCTTTTGTTTTGAGTGCTTAGCGCTTAACCGCGGATACACGCTTGCTGATGAGAGTTAAATGGCTGGATTGCCTTCTTCCTTCTCGTTTTGCGTCCACATCCACGCAATTAAGAGTTCGGATAGGTGCCAAAACAGTGCATTCCCAAGAACATATATACTCATACTGTTCATCGTTAGTTAAAATCAGAAATATTAATTATAAGAAATCCGATCATTTCATTGAGTTGATTCGGTGACTTAATTGACTATACATCAAGGTTACTAAATATGAAAAAACTGTAGGCATTTTCAATACAAAAGATGGCTATAATTAATGAATCACTAAATAAGTCGATAAATGTTACAAATTCAAACAGTAACATACCTCGATCTTTCTTTTAGTTAATGCACCCGAATCATTAACATCTGTTAGAAAATAAAATTACACCTTCACCAAGTATCTTTTGTTCAGAAGCTTACAATCTTCATCAATGGGATAACTCTAACGCTAATTCGTGTCATCCGTGCTGAGACATAGGCATCATATAAACAGCAGCTATAAAATTGAGTGTCCTCGAAACGTAGAAATGCCTGCTGACTCCGCATTAATGAAAGCACGTCAATATGCGCGCGCGAGTCCCGGCGTGACAGAATGCGCCCGCTGGCTGCGCGGGCGCGGGGCCACGCGCCGCCGCCGTCGCCGCCGCCCGCTTCCTGGGAAAATGGCAACTTATGGGGAACTGAATCTGCGCGGTGCCATTGACCTCCACAACCTGCCACACTCGAAGCACATGTGTTGCCATTCACATTTATTATTTACCCACATGCCATCCATGTAGGTTTATGGTCTTGAAAGAATTAAAAGTCACAATCGAGGAATGGGCCTTAATGTTAATGGCTGCGGTGAATTGCGATCGATAAATAGTAATTGATTGCGGTGTTTTCTCTGAATTTGAAATGTAAAGTATAAATGGTAAACGATTTCATAGGTATGCCGGTTTTGTGTCCGAAATTGAGGCGAGAGAGTGCAGCGCGCGGCGCGGGCGCACGGGCGGCGCGCTAGGAGCGGCACCGTTACCGGACCACAAGAATGTCGCAAAAAAGCTCGGAAACCGTTTCTGTTTCCCTTGCCATATCGTAATATCGTGACGTGACTTTGATTTCATGGTATATTCAATGAGATTTTCGCGTACAATTATGTAAGTATCAAAGCGTGCAGTTCGTGATAATGTAATCAAAGCTTCGTGACAATCGTTATTGTATCGAAACTATTAAATACTATATTTGATAAAACGTAATTATAATGAAAATGACAATAAATGTAATAGAAAGTAGTTAGATGAGAAGTAAAAAGAAAAAAAAAATGTTGTGACAATATTAATTGCATCACGTTGCAGCACGTCTTTCGATAACTGCCATTTCAAGCGGAACAATAATTATTTTTAAAAGAAATCAATCAAAAAGTAATACAAATGTTAATATTACCCTTATATTCAGTTTTACTTTTAATTCGTTATTTTAGATTTGTCTCGCATGATTTATCAAAGTGCAGATGACGTCACTAGCGTAAAACACATTTTAATTTGGTTCCATTGTTTTATTCCGATAATGACCCAAGGCTACGTACAAGTCTAAGACTTACATCATTTAGCAAATAAAGCGCGTAACATTATAAGAATTAAATAAGAAAATTTCAATGCCAGTAGTTGCTCATCGCAGACTCATTGGAAAACAAAAGTTTCCTCTGTAACGATCACACCTCTGCTCTACATGAATACGGACATAATGTAACCATTGAACAAACCTAATGAAAGTACGTTCCGCAACTTTTTGCCTTCCGACCCCACTCTCCGTGGGAATACATGCGAAGCCCAACAGGGACAAAAAGTTACTGCCATGTGAGCGAAACAAAGAAAAAGAAATTTCTTTTACGGCAGGATGGTTATTGGTCCCTAATGTAGACGAGTAGCGAGTAGCCGCCGGTACTGAACCGCGCGCGGGCGCCGCCTGAATATCAATATCAGAATAAGAGTGTGATGCAGGTCGCAATGACCGATAAAGAGAAACACACAAATATGGCCCTACCCGAGGTCCGTTTAAAATTCACATTCAATAGCGAGTGCGCTAGGCGCTCGCTGCCACCAAATGGAATGTAGGTTATGATGTTATTTAGCCCGAGTTTTTTGCCGGTCTGAGTTTTTATTACAATAGTTATCTCCTTTCATGTCAATCAGCATCGTATAAGGCGTGAAAGTACTGACGTCACTGTGCCAAATCTCACCTCGTTAATGTGATATCACCCCTGGCTATTGGATCGACCTGCTTATTCGGAATCAACACCTCACTTATTGCCCGTACGTGGGAATGAGCTCACCTACATCAGTTTTGAATTTGTTAACCGAGTAAATTCTTCTTCGTACGTAACAAATACCGGTACTTTTATAACAAGTAAAATCTAACAATTATTTAATTGGGATAACTGTAGTTTAAGAAAATCTCAGAAATACGTATCATTCATTAAGTAGGAACAGCTTCTGAAGGAGTCAATTACAGATCTTACGGCACAAATGTGTTTTTTTATGGACATGATATAAAATAATAAAGGGTTGGTCACTTTGAACTTACATTCAGTAGGAGCGTTGTAAAAATATAACTTCCACTTAAAGTAATGTGTGTAGGTAGAATCCTCAGAAACAAAGAAATGCAACAATGTAGTCAAGAGAGGGTTCTCATTTGTTGCCTCGACGCGACCGAAGAGGCTCTGGCTACCCAGTCGCAAGCCAAAGAGGTTGAATGGGCGATGCCTGCAGTCGTGGCACACACGCTCTAAGTAAGAAGACAAATAGACATGTCCACTTTACCATTTACCGAGTAAAAATTCTCATGGCATGTTTGAATAGGCCTTTTACCAATTAGTATTTGTACCAATATACGACGTTTGTGTTGTAGAGGGGTGTCTGTTGCACTCGGTGCGCTTGTGTAGCGGCCGCCGCCGCCCGCGCGGCTCGAGAGCGGCTGTGCGCTGCGAGGAGCGTCTTCCTTAAGAGGGCGCACACATTTTTTACGAACGTAATATAAGATCAGGTGGGGGAAGAGAAATTCAGGGGCAGGCCAGGGGTAAGAGGCACCACAGACCATAACTCGTCGAGTTATGAGTGATTATGGTCTGTAGAGCCCTCTTATCCCTGCGTTTCTCTTCCCCCACCTGACCTTAGTGGTTTTGGACCAATGTTTAAAAAATCGTGAAATGTAAATTAACTCATATTTAGCCATGAAAAAAATATGGTTAGACTAAACATATTCTGTAAATTTACAATAAAATTGTTTCATTTGTAATTACATTAAAATCAATGAGAAAAAAAATAAAGTAATGGTTCAACTTTGAAATTATGTAAAATGATATTTGAATAATAAAAACCAATAATTTGATTCATGTTAATCCGTTAATCCCCAGTAGACTATATTGTCTATCAGATAATAACATGTTTATATCGTTTATGGTAAATTTTAATGAAAAATTTTCAAGTGAAAGACAGCTCTGACGCGTATTTTTGTGAAAACCCTTCAACAAATTGGCTAAGTAAAAGAAATCTGTGTTGCTAATAAAATATTTTTTTTCCGTTAATCCCTAGAAAAAGAGTTTATTTATATGTTACAGTAGTTTTTCTTTAAAAACTTAAGGATTTATAGCTTTCTAAAGCATTTGAAAAACATCAAAATCACCGAATTTTGTTTGCACGCTCTTAACTACCAACAATCTTTTGTTTGTTTTCAAACAAGCCGGGGTTGTATTTTGATCAGCTTACACAAATTCTTACCACTTTTACTAAAATACCTAACGCTACTGAACATTTTAAGTGTGTTGTTGATACTTCGAACACTTTTTTGGCAACAATCGATCAAGGTACCATCCGAAGTAACGATTTGAAGGATGTGCACGTTCGACTTTCAATCATGAACCTTAGCCTCTTTTCGTGATTAAAAAACAAATGTATTTGGGTCATTCCACGACCAAAGCAGTTTTGCGTGACACTCCGAGGCATAATTTCATTTTATGTTAATGTGTGTTTTTATGAATAAATCGAATAATGCTTCACATTTCAAACGTTTTGCAAAAAGAGGCATCACTTTAAACCTTATAATTATCGAGATAATTAAATTTTCTTTTTTCATATAATTCGGTAATCACCCAAGCAAACAATATTGGCATGAAATCATGTTTATTGATAGATATCACTAGACTTTTTATGCTATACATTTATAGCCTTGAATTATAAACATCTTAAGTAATAGTATAATAATTTTAATTAATGATAACCATTGATAAAAAAAAGAAACGTGAAATTATTATTTTTTTATTAGGTATATATTTTTTTGTGTTGCACAGAGTAATATTCTTAATCAAGGGAAGCATTATTTAAAACTTATATATTTTACAGTGATAACTCAATAAATGACCAATATAGTTATTACCACGTCTATAAAACCGCGGAGATCACTCAAATTACGGTAATCACCGTCGCGGTAATCACGTGAGCAATTTAGTTTTTAATTAATTACTTCGAAACGGTTATTGATAAAAACTCAATATTTTTTTTGTAAGTAGTTATAACACTGTTTAATATGTCAAAATAATCTGAGTTAAATATATTAACAAAACATGCGAGAAAAAAATAATATGGTAATCACTTTTAACTGTGACAAAAAATTCGTGTTGTTTTCTTTCCTTCGTGATTCGGTTACGACACAATAAATCACAGATTCACACTGTTTAGCCGTCGCGGCGTGACAGACTCTTTCTAGGAACGTATCGAGGATGTCTCTCGGAGTATGCGTTTGAGCAGTACGACGCGTTTTATGGCCGAATTTGGTTAAGACGCAAAACTCGGGACACTTTTTAAAAGTGGCTTTAAAAATAAACTAACGTAAAAATAATTATTTAGGCAATAGGATTCAATTTATCATGTAATTGGCTTGCTGTGAACAACAAAAACTTATAGTTTTCGCGTTTAGTTTTCGAAGTATATGTCATCAACTAACAAATTTTGGAGGTGGGACAAGGCGAAAATATGGACTCCACTGACTTTAGATTTTTGTTTCGCGCATTTAATAATAAGAATATACTATTGTTAGACTTATTTTGAGCAGAATAAAGTGTGAATTACGTAAGGTAATTTTTTTAAAAGGTTATCTGTTAAAATTTAGATTTCACAAGCACTTGAACTTGAGAACACGAAAAATCGTACGGCTGAAGAACGGCCCATTTACTGTTTTTTGGCATTCATGTACCGTAGCGATGAAGACCATTTGAAAACTTTTTAAGCTCGTGTTTACGTAAATATCGCAAGTGAATGGTCTCGAAAAACAGTTCACTGTTCGCGAAACAAGCATAGAGTTCTTAATGACGCAATTATAAGTTGAATCTAACAGTTTTTACGCGAGTAAAATGGCTCGGGCAGCTCTCCATAATGTCCAGATTGTGTTTTATCGTGCGGAACGCGCGATGTCATTGTCCTACGGCAGCGGGCGCTTGCTCCTTCGCTGCCTCCGACGGATACTTCCATCATCTCCGGAAATCTCGAAAAACTTAATATTTTTTCGATATTTTAGTTAAAGTAGAAGCATGTTGTAAGAAAAAGTTTAACATACCTACTTGGACCATAAATAAAAAGTTTTGGTTCGAATAGCGGTTTCGTTAATTTTATGGGAATATCCGCATAAAGAGGCCCTTTCTTTTCTCTCTCGTCGCCTTTATATCAAAGAAAACACTTTAAAGGCCATGGAGTTGGAGTAAGTACGTTTATCACTCTCTTCTCTTATAGAGGGGAGAGACTCGATGAAAGTAATATGTCAACCGAGTCTCCACATGAATTATTCACACTTGAGGAACGCTCAAAGGAAATTTGTTACGAAAATCAATAAATTGGCGAAAAAGCCTGCCGAGCGTTTGCATTGAAAAAGACTATTAAAAGTTGTCGGTTTTTTCAGCAAGCTTGCCCTTACCGTAATTGGTAAACAGCATAATTTGAACATTCGTCGGTTTGCTTAGTTCTTTGTTTCCTTTTCTTCTTATTCTATGTCAGCAACTAGGTAAGTTGCGAGAACCTAAAGAGCTGTAACCATTGTAATACTTAGCTCATATCTTACCGACCCTTTAAAAAAATTTGCTAGTGTGTATGCAGTGATTTAATTCTTATGATTTAACAACCGAAACGATCACGCGATTAGTAATCTGCGACAAGTACTTCCTGCTCCGACGCTTCCCTGAACTCAGCTCTAGACATTCGTGCGCCGACATCTTCACCTTGAATGAATATAATATAGGCATTTTTTGATGCTGTTTTTTTCATAACAATAATTATAATTTTGGAAGTATGTATTCATTCAATATCTTGATGCTGGAGCTAATCACGATCGTTTCTGTTCTTATATGTGCTTAAGAAAAAACAGATCCACTTGATGGCCATTATGGAGCTGATAACTATAGGAATGATGTAACCTTTTATATTTCCTTACTAGTTTTTATTGCTTCAATTCAAACATTATTTTCTTTCGACCATCTTTGCAAACACTATGCAATGTGGGTCAGTGTCGCAAATCGTATTGTGACTAAGTAAATTCGCCAGACTCGCCTTGTTAATTTATTTAACAAATACAATGCACAGAGCACGCTCTAGCTTTTATACGTTTACACGAGTAAACAGTCCTTCACTACGAAGAAATTTGCAAAGGTATTTTACTCGTTACAATGAATATACTATAGGTAATTCGTTGATACTTATCCTATATGTATAGAGACTGCGTAGGTAAAATAAAATAGTTACTTACTTAGTGAAATAAAACGGTTTTTAACATATCGATCAGGATAGATACATCTGCAATTGAGTTTAAACTTGAGATTTTTGGATTTCAACTATTGATTTTTACCTATGTGTCAAATGCCTGCCTAGTGGCATAGAAAATATTTTCTAATGATTCACATGCCAACTCTTTCATTTCGCAATTGTATTTTACAGTGTTGGTTATGTTACACCAGTTTTATAATAATTATTAAATACGTATTTAATGTTTTTAATTTAAAAAAACGTGGCAAGTCAATCACTTGGGAAAAGTACCTATTTGCGTCCAAATAGCAGGATATGCCACTAGATATATTTGACACGAGCTGTGCCCGTGACTCCGTCCGCGTAGAAGAGTGACTATATTTCCCCGTTTTTCCCCACATTTTCCAATGTTTCTTCACTCCTATTAGTCGCAGCGTAATGTTGTTTAGCCTAAAGCCTTCCTCGATAAATGGGCTATCCAACTCAAAATTCGAACCAGTATTTCCTGAGATTAGCGCGTTCAACACACACAAACAAACAAACTCTTCAGCTTTATAATATTAGTATAGAAGTATAGATTGATACAACGCGGTAGTTGCGATTGAAACCAGAATTCTAACAAAAATGGTACCATTTCAAATAACATACTTACTTAAATCACGCTTTTTCAAACCTTCTGTCTTCTGAGATATTATTTCGAGCCAAATTTAATATCTCTAGGTCACTGAAACTATGCAATAATGTTTTGATGTAACATTTACAATTGACAAAAAAAGAAAATATAAGTGTTAACTTTGACATAGGAAATCTAAAATAATTAAAAAACAAATGAATTTGTAAAAGAGTACAAAGTAAGTTGGTTAGTGGCTTAATGTAATAACAACAATCGCCTCTGCCAAAAGAAATGATCTCCATGGCGGATATGCGATAAGACGTCTGCTTATCTCGCTCATGAATCTGAACTTGAATCGAGTTTAAGTTCCTCTCGTTTGCGGTGTTAAAAACTGATGCTAGTTATCTTCAAATAAACATTAACATGATGCAAATGGAAAAGTTAAAATGCTTCCAACTGGGAAGTTGTCAAGTTGGCATGTATGATATTATTACGGGCAGGAAAACATGTCTTTCGATGCGGTAAGTGGTTTCTTAAAAATTACGGCATCGCAGTAACGGTACAAAACCACCATTAATATTGCATGTTGCATAATGACTAGTAATATAGGGTCATTTCCTGCACCAGATTCTCCTTTAATGTTATTATACCTACGATAGATAGGCCGTCTATAGTTTAAGTCGAATATTTATTCAGCATTAAGATATAAATCAAATCTATAATAAATTATAGTTCTGATGTACACGTCGATGTTTTTACTCCAGTAGGTAGATGAGTTGTCTAATTAGGCGGAAGGAGAGGAACCACGGAAGGCGCCAATATTTTTTATTGAAAACACTTTACTAATCGGCAATTGATGAGTCGTTTATTTCATTTTAAGTTGAAATCTTTGGTAGATGGAGTGCGGACTGTGTAGCGAGTAACATCAAATGAGCGTGTAAACACTGGCATTTACTCACCTACAGTTTAGTGGGCGCGACGGCTGTACTAATTTTGAACCCATTCTTTTGTTTCTCATTCCATTGTCAAAACAATACTTTGGTCCGAAAGAAGGAGAGATCTGACACGAAAGATTAGCAAACTATACAGGTTTATTTAGTAACAGTATTAACTGCTTATCACTTCAACTATGATGTAGGTATGGCTATTATTTATCTTTTGAATTTCTAAGCTTCGTTGACCGTTTTCCCTTTGATTTATGAGCCTTTGGAGTTCGAAGCGGGCGTGGGAAAGGTTCCGTCAAATATTTATTTAATATTACGTGACCTGGTCATCTAGGTGGCGAGTAATTTAAAGAAAACCTGATGTTAATATGGCATCGACGGCCCGCGACCGCAGCATTAGGCTGCGCGGGCGCGGCCGACCGCCGCCATTGTGGTTCCGACTTACTAAATCAATATTTGCGCAGATGTCGGCGCAAGACCATGCTTTGCTCGCAGCGACCTAATATCCATACAGCTTATATGGCGAAGTTAGCGGTAAATTTTCTCAACAGCTACTTGTAATCCTTCAAATGTGGGTCGGTGCTGCACGCACAGGTTGACCCGCGGGCTCGGCTGAAGGGTAAGCCGCTCATTCAAATCGAAGCCCGCTCTACTGTTATCTTCCCTCGTTCCCATACACGACCATTGCCTATTTCGCCACGGACTGCGACCGTAATTGTTTATTTCCGTTTTAAGTTTAGCTGTCGTAACATCAGACAGTGTTGTGTAGGTACAATTAAGCCTATAACACTTAATAACGCACTGTAATTATCTCGAACATAAAATAAATCCATAACTCATAACGTTTATGGCAGGCTCGCAGACGAGGCTGCATAGGCCGTCATTAAAGAAAGGCTATAACCTATGCCGCTATAAATACACGTGAAGATGGCTTTAAATAGTTGATTAAAAGTCAGTTTTTATAGCCATCCCTTTATAATGCCTAAATAACAATAAACCTAGTACTTATCTTGATAGGAGTTGCGTTGTGAAGTGCATCGTTAAGCTATCACGCTATAATAATTACTGCTTCTCGATGGCAAAAATAAGTACCTTTGTGTGCAGAATAAGTCATGTGCAGGGCGGTGCATCGCGCCACGCTCCCCTCGCTTTAGTTTTTTTATGCATTTTTTTTTCTGATCTTTTTCATCGCCGTGTGGTTTCCAAGTGAAAGCGAATCGTATTATTTTCTAAGCGATGACCACGATTCCCGTGTAATATGATAATGTGATGTATATTTCATGGCTAGCCATACATATTATAGTTTTTTGAACTATAACCGATTGCCTACAATGCGATCCCATTGCGAAAACACGATCCATGACTCTATTGTTATTCCTCAACTCACACGCAAGAAATCGAGATAAATAATGTTTAATAGGTACTGTATTGGCACTTCCATGTTGGTGTAATGAAGTGGGAAAGTTATAATTATAACTTAGATTCGTGGACCGAAGGTTGGAATTGTAGCTTAAAAAATCTTAAAACGACTAAGGTAATGTTTGAGATCACTTTTAACCATAAATAAGTGATTTATGTAAGCAGCGAGAATCGCTAATAGTTCCGCTGCATATCGTAATTTCTTTTTTATGCTTTTATGAGTATGTATTGAGTCGGTTCTATGTCCTGAAAACGTATTTCAAAAGAGCTCCTTATAAGCTTTCTTGCTTTAAGCACAGGCTTGGTGTTCGTTTGTAAAGCTTGCCATTCATTCCTTACATAGAGATATGGGCGGTAATGACGGGCCGGCCAGTTAGCTATCGGCCAGACGCTCGTAAACACAGTTCGACACGAAGCATTCGAACATGCCTGCGAATGCAACTCAATAGACATTGCGCTGAAGGCCCTCACTTCCTGGTAAAGCTAACTGTTAACCCAACAAAACAACTTGCACGCCTTCACAAAGCATATCAACCGGGCTTTAAATCCTAATTAGATTTCGCTCTCAAGGGAATAGAGTTCAAAAGTCACCGATTTAGTACCCAATGTATAGTTGGTTTAGCTGTACGTGAGAGGGGCGCGTAAGTGGCGCGGGTCAGCGGTCGCCCTAATAGCCGGTGTCAGCGGGCGCGCGGCCGCTCCGCTGCAATACCGCTGCTTAAAGAGCTGGCGCTGGGAGCTGTTTAAAGATGTATGCCTAACTTGATACTAAACGTATTTACGGTCTAGTCCCACAGGGTACTGCGGCTAATTGGCTTTTCTCTGAAGCGAGACGGGACATTTGATATTGTTTGAGCGTTGTATCTGCTCTATATTACATCATGTTGTCACCGAGGGCGCGACGCGACGCGCGAGGGCGCGCTGCCCCGGAGGGTCGCGCCCGAGACATTATTTAAGATCCACGCTTGTCGACAACAGATCACTTACTTGTTCGATGACCATAATGACAAATTGACTTCATTGTTGTGTAGATAGAATTCGTTGCTATAGCGAAAATATGATTAGGGTCGGGATTGTAAGTACATATATGTCTTTAAAAATATTTTTTGACGTTTTCGTAGTTACCTAATTCGATGTTTAATAAATATTAGTGCTAAGTAAATAGTATTGGTTATTACCTAGATCTGGGCAGGCCAGCGCGGTAGGTAGTGGATAGGTATGCGACCGCGCGGCGCGGGGGCAACGCTCATCGTGTGAGCGACGCGGCCGCGGCCAACAATCGCGAATTCAACGTATGCCTAGCAACAACCAACGAGTCTGCACGCTGCACTCCGCAGGCACTAACGGTGGCTTCACCTTACACACACATCGAGCTTTCAGCACGCTTAAACTTCAAACAAGCACCTGGTGGGCATAAAATAAACTTTCAGTTCACATCTAGGTATGTGCCTTGTATTGATACATCTAAATCACGAAAAACGGGGAAATAAGATAATTGTGTGTGGTCGCGGGCGGAATTCTAACTCGTGTAACGGTGTTGGTGCGTCTAGAGTGGATTTACCTAAATTATTCGGACTACGTTAGGAGTACGTGCGTGCGGGCGCGCGATCCGATATCGCCGGCCGCTGCCTATCTTATTCGTTTTAAGCTAAAAATCCCAATGCATGCATTACAAGCGTCGGTCATTTAACATGCATTCCAATGAATCGTACGCACTTCCATATTAAAGTCATAACATATATTTACCACCTGGAAAAATACTGGAAATTATACTTTTCGCTAATAGCATAGTCCCGCTTGTTTGACTAGATTAGTAAACAGCATGTATATGTGTAGGTATATATGTCACCGGAAAATAACACAATCCGTTAGTTTACAAATTTACGAAAATTTTCTAGGAAATTTATAAACTTCCGTAAGATTCCAAACGGGAGACAAATTGTATTATTTTACGGCCGCATTTTCGTAAAATAATCAACTTAGGTTAGATTAGGTTAGATTATATTAGATTAATTTAGGTCAAATTACGTTTTGTAATGTTAGATTAGGTAAGATTATATAAAATTTTGCAAAAACGTGGGCATAGAATCATTTCTTGTTTTCCGTTTGGAATCTTACGGAAGTTTATCAATTTCCTAGGAAATTTATAAACTTACGGAATGTGTTATTTTCCGGTGACATATACAAACTCTTTATTATATAGAAACAAAATCTACAAATACAAAGCACCTTACAAGTACAAAGGCGGACTTTAGGGATCTCTTCGAGGAATTGAAAAAACATGAAAACTATGAGTAGGCACAAAGATTGTTCAAAAAGAGACAATACACGGTGGTAGTAGAAGACTACATTTAGGTAGACTAGACCGATTGAAAACTGGCTGTCTGGGTCAGTACGTGCAGACAACTGCGGTAGGACCGACCTAGACACACGTCTCATGCAGGCAGATGCCTCACGCGATAAGCCATATAAAATGTGCTTTAAAAAACCCAAGTACTGTTATAAGTGATGATACAGTCTAGATAGCTTTCACTTTAATCCTCTGACACAAAATTTGCACGGGTCAACGAACCGTGAGTAGATATCTCATGAAGGAAACTAATATTTGCCATGTTCCTACCGATTTCCCTAAGGGATGTGGGCCCGCCACCCGCCGCGTCGAGTTACTTCCACACGTATAATCTCTACCGGCTCGCAAAGGTACTCCATACAGATAAATTCATTCATAGTTCTAAAACACATTTCTAGATATTATATACATGATTTGAGTACATACGTACCAACACACATCAAATGGCAGCATAATGGAAAAATTCAGAAATGATATGTATTTAAACCAGCATAATTATTCGACATACATCTGGCTAGCTGGCAGCCGGGCTCTCGCCACTTAGTATGTACACAATTGCGTTCGTCTGCCGTTAATCGACCGCTACACTTCGATGGCAATTATCGCCTAATAACGATGCGATGTCACTTGTAGCCGAAACTAATAACGACTCAACGTCGCCATGTTCACGACTTATATGCTAATCACTTGTAATTTACGATGGTCGATAATCGCGACGCAGTACGTGAGCGCATTGTGCGAAAGGCGCGCGCGCAGCCGGCCGCGGCCCCAGACGAGCCTCGGGTCACGCGTGCATTTATTAATCAAACTTACACATTCTTACTAGTACCTTCTAAGATCGAGATAAGGAAGCGAGTTGTCTATCGTTATCGGGATCTCGTCGGGCGGCATTAAAGAACACAAAGTGGTTTCCGCGCTCGCGCAGCATTCGCGACCCGGCGGCGCTGCTCCCGCGCTGACCCCGGCGGCGTCGCCGACGGAATCCGGCGCGCTGCTCTGGCCCTGTGTGGGTAACAAAACCACTATCGTAAAATGGGTTACGTTGAAACTGTTAAAACCATTTTTTCTCATATGATGCAAACATAACTTTATTTAATATACTTTAGATGTACCTACTTAAGTCGATTCTGATCATTTGCGTTTTAGTTTTTATGGTTAAGTATAAGTAGTTCCATTTCGTTACTTCTTAATGATAAATCATGTAGTTGGAGTAGGATGGCATTTTATACATGGCATGAGTTTGGTTAATATCACAATAACTCCTTTTTCAATATCTATAATTATATTATTTCGGTAACAGTAGCCTATAAAAACCACCTCACCCCTCTGGTATCTCTTCTATTCCAATTATCATCTTTCGCAATCCCACTTCATCCCATTTTACGGTAATGCTCTTTTTAAACCGTTATACCTACCAGCTTAATACTCGAATATTAAGTACCTACTCTTAGGGGCGATTTAACCAACCGTGAATAAAATTTAGTCTAAAAAAAATCACTCGTAGAACGTATTTGACAAATATCTTTGCGTTTTTTTCTCCACGCTTTTATTTTTAAAGCAAAGCCAAGTCATTTTATGCTTAAAATTACTTGGCTTTATCGAACAATTTATTTCAAATCAGTTTCATACGAAAATTACATTTAATAAGGCAGAGTATTTTTGTTATCTTGGATAAGATGAAAACAAAAGACTCAAAAGCTTCCGGACCTCCGAGTCATTGGTCCAATATTCAAGAAATTGGTGTCAATGCTCGCTGTGGTTGCAGTGTTCTGAAATTATGTGTTGGGCAACAGCGCGGGCACGCGGCGGCGCCATTCCCAACGCCCATCCGATCGGATCACTTCACTCGCTGCAGCCTTATAATGATAATGTTTCACGTAGATTACGACACATATTTTATTCACGTCTCTGAGTGGCCCCGGGGGAGTTCGAAAAACAAAACAAAACTAGCTCTTCAAACGTTTTTCCTTAAAGCTCGTGAGTGAATCGGCTGCTCAAATAAAGCGAACAATAAGCGTGCGTAGCGCTTCGTAGCACTCCGCGCGGCGTAGATCGCCGTGATCAATAGCACCCGTCTACACTCGCGAGCCGCGGAACCAATTAAGAGCATCACATTTGCGGCTTTCATCTCCATGCTTTTCAAATTTGAGTTTATTTAATCGGATTAACTGTTACTCTCCGGCGCAACCACCGCTGGAGCGAACGGTACGCCAAATTAAGCTTGGGAAGTGGGCTTCTATTGTGTACATAGAAAGAATCGGAGCACAGCAGTTGGGTGGCAATCAAAACATTATTACCGAGGTAAACTGAGCTTTTGTTGGGTATTTATGTCTTTTTTGTAACAGATAGCCTAACTTTAGCGGTTTAGCGAGTAGAGCTACGTTTAATTGGTAGATGATCAACAACTTAGATTTATATTATGAGGATATTCATTATAATATTAAAATTAGATGTTTACTGAATAAAAAAATATGGGTCACCTTAGACAGTCGCAGTATCAAGTCAATTAAGTTTATTATTAGTTTTGGGACGGAAAAATGGACAGAGCTTCTTATGATAGCAATTTTACTTGTTAATTGTCTTACTTTAATTAAACAATAGCGCGTGTAGGTACTGCGGTAATTAGCGGGACAGAATGTGGCATTACTTAGTATTTAAAATTACGAATATCTACGTCTCCTACATCTGATACATCCAATAACAGAACCACAATGTAATCATCTCTCCGTTAATGGCAACTCTATCTTTATCTAGGAAGTAATTGAATCGCATTGATTAGTTTCAGTTGTCGCCGTGTATGGCGTACATTTTGACGTCTTTCGATGGATATCTACATTCACGAAGTACAAATACACGAATAGAATTTATGATTGCGTATTTGTCTACTGGTAGACCGAGATAATTGAAAGCCTGGTTTTCAGCAAACTAACACGTGATGTGAATAGCTCTTCACGTCCGTAACACGTGGTATCTTAGTAAAGCAAATAGTGGCGAAAATCTCCCCTCGCCCTCCCGCCCGAGGCTCGCGAGAGCGTCTAGACGGAGGACGGAGCACCCCTGCTGTCATCTGTATACTTATTTATATTTATAGCGAAATAATAAGGTTAGTTCAAAGTGATCAGACCCGGAGCCGGCTCGTGGCGGTTGCTGCGGCTACCTTGTCGTAATTTGTAATTTATCTGAGCTCAGCCACCGCTCAAGTAAAACTGCCTAGTAAGATTAAATTAAGTGTATGTATCGACAAAGAAACTGGATATAAAGGTTTTGACAAAAAAAAAGCCATTTATAAGCAATTTCGTAACAAAATAACCTATACTATGTATAATAGACACTTCTACTGAGTGCGTTCCGTCATATTTAAAAATGTAATGTAATTTTTTGTATGAATAACTTGACTCAAGAGTTCGCACACAATGTCAATTTAATAGAAATCTCGAGCTACGTCGAAAGCACGAGGTAGACGACAAAAGAATGCAAAGAGTACGGAAAAACTCCCCTCTAAGGCACCTGCATAACAGGGGAGGCTGTTGTGCGGGCGCTTATTCACTCGTCCGCGAACACGACTCCGCAACACGCTGAGATCATTAGAAGGCAGTAATTAGCCGCGTTTGTGGTTATTAACGACAATTTCAGAACGATTTACCACGGCGTTCAATTTCAGTAACTAGCAAAATCGTATGCAGTGCATGGTAGTGAAGTACAGTTAAGTAGACATAAATACAGGCAGGCGTAGGTGCGCAGTGCGCGTGTGTGCGCCGGCGGTGCGTTCCCACGGTAACGCGCCGCGAATAAGCCAGAGTTACGACCAGCCCACCAGAGCTTCAAACTCTTTCAGTTAAGACTTTAAATAATATTTCCCTCCAGCCAAGGAAACCGGATGCGCTAATGGTTACGCTTATTTATGCGGACATGAATCACAAGCTTCAATTGAACGGAGTCTGATGACAACGTTAAGTGTCGAATTAAAATCAGCTTAGCACTCGGCGGTGACGGGTCTTGACAGATTTTTTACTGTCTTCTTGACAATCCCTATTTTTGCAATAGTTAACTCAATTAAATTTTCAATGGTTTGTAAACATTGCCTTTTATTAAATGACAGCAATTGAGTAATGAACTAATCCCTACTAATATTATAAATGCGAAAGTAACTCTGTCTGTCTGTCTATCTGTCTGTCTGTCTGTTACGCTTTCCCGCTTAAACCTGTTTACCGATTTTGATGAAATTTGGCACAGACCATCTTTAGACCCTGAGAAAGGACATAGGCTACCTTTTATTGCGAAAAAAAGGTAATGCCCAAAATAACTATTCCACGAGGACGAAATCACGGGCACAGCTATCTAGTAAAGTAAATAAATGAATCTAGGCTTACGTTAAAATGTAACTCCGCGTCTTGGTAAATATTAGTCGCGGTATTCCTGTTCATACTCATAAAACGATATCGCCGGGGCGATAGGCCACGCTCCTCGCCACATAAACTTCTCCATGTTAGGGACACACAAAATAAGAAACAAAGGTCCTCGTTCGGGCCAATTTAACGACGTTAAAAATCCCAAACTTACGATTTCTGCGAATGTAGGTTTATTATTGCTTTCATAAGTATAAATTATATACATTCTAACTTTTATTTCGCCCTAGTAAAGATGTGAAACTAAATTAAAAATATGTTTAATCCGTCTTAATGGTCATTAAAAAGGGACTTAGTTCCAGTAGGTGTATGTCTCTTGAAAAAATTTAACTATCACATTTAAAATAAGTGCTCGATAGTACGAAGGTATTTCACAGAGAAAAGAATTCCTTCGAACAAGTTGTAGAACTACAGTTAGAGAATAGTACTACAGAAATGTGGGAAAACTTCAACCACGGTTGACAGAAGTAAGTTGTAATTCATTGAATTTTGCCGAACAACAATGTTTGCCATTGTCCAACGCGCACGCTTTGAATGGATAGTTAAACTTCGCATTCACTCACAACTAAACGGCTACCTACATTTTTCCGCTGAAGCCACGTTTCCGCGTTCCGCACCCAGCGCTACAAAGTTTAGCTGAACTGCTAAACTTAACTCAAATATTTACCAAGTTATTTACTCATAAGTAATTTGTAGAGTCTCAGTTCTTATTTATTTTTATAATCGCTGAGCTATGTAAGTTTTTAAAAATTCTATGGTTTGGTACTAATTGGAACTACAAAGGTATGCAAAAAAAAGCTTAACTGTGGCAACTGTATGATAACATTGGTAACTTCAACTTCTATAGTAGTTTAACCTATGTCGCTTTCAATTCATTACACTTTTTGTAAGTAACAAATTGTTTGACCAGTGCATATTTATTCATCGTATGTCTGGGTATTACAAAGATATCGATGTTAATATTTGCACACACTAGCCTTTAACGAAACTTTTTTGTGTAATATAAGAGCGTAAGAGTCACAGGAGTTTATCGCTCCCTCTGCCCTCCCACTTAGGCACGCGTTCCCGCTGCACCACACATATAAACCCTCTTAACATATATGGGTAAGTACTTACCGTATATTTGTACAAACTTCTACGTAGTATTGTTAGGACAAAACAAAACCACAAGGAACTTTTGAACGTTAAGGTTGACCAAAAATTTTGTGGAAGCAGATCAGGGTTAGGATATTAAACGTATATACTAAAAAACTTGTTGCAGTTTATCGCAGCTGTGACTTTTTCACCTTTCAAGGAAAGTAATTGCTTATCAATTAATTATGTAGCTATGTTACGTGTGAGCTGAATCTATACGGAATATATTTAATATAAAAGAATGTGGGAAATAATTTCTGAACATAGCTATTATTCTCACTTCTTATCACTTGAATTTAATTGTCCGGAGTAAAAACTTTAATAGGGACTGTAACTAAGTCTATACAGTTGTCGTATTTTATACACTGTACGTAAGTATCTAAGCTAGTACCTAAGGAGCATAAATGCTTAAATCTTATTAATTTATGTTTTACCCTCTTCATTTTGTAACAAAATACTTTAATACCTAAAAGGCTGCCTTTGTGCAAGATTTTGCATATTAATACAAAATTTCTTGTTTCTCTTCGTTGCGTTGCTTCACTTTGATAAAATTGGCCATTTTCTACCTGCATTTATTTTTAGGCGTGACGTTTCGATGTTTTCGGCAACATCGCGACTTTTTTATTTTACAAATACTTAATTTAAAATGAACAGCACAAAACCGAGAGCGCAAAATCTCTTCGCCAATTGATAAGTGGGCGAAAATGAGATTTGGCATTCTCGCCTCAGATGCGTAATTTGGTCTTGCAGGGAGTCCCTGCTCCGTTTACCCATTACCGGTGTATTCGATCCCCACTGTCCTTGAGAAGGGAGTGAAGTGGTGAGGCAGGGTAATTGATTCGATTGTGCGATTGTTGCAGGCAGGCCGCAGATGGATCGGCGGTGCGCGGGAGCGCTGCTCGCGCTGGCCGCATGCATCGCGGGCACGGCAGCGGGTGAGTCACATTACACATTCAATAATAAGGATAAGGAAAACTTACTCAATCCTCTACTTTAGTATTCCGATGCTTTCTAGGTCGTCTTCGAAATCTGAACATTCGATTCGAGCTTCTCACACTTAGTCGCAGTCGCATTATTATTTACAAAAGCTTTTCAATCACATTTTGACACTGTTATTTTTCAACAAAGGGCCAATTAGTAGGTATAGTTACATTATATTACTTTGATATAGTTTAGATTGGAACCGTAAAATTACAATATAATTTAAATACTCATGATTGATATGATAAACTATGTTCAATTTAGTAAAACTGTAAAGCCTAGGTAATCAGATCAAACGTTGCGACATACCACAAAGTCCCTAATTCACACGTTCTTACAAATTGATCGACCACTTACCAAACGGTAGCTGATTGGACAGAGTAGGCACCGAGCTAATAAAGTAAGCCAACCTAACCGAATCCCCAGCCTCGCTCTTTCTGACACCAAATGAATAGCGCGCAGAAGCACGCTTATCCTAGATTACATATAACGTTTGATACCCGTCGTAAAATTCGCATATCTGCTCGCGTGCATTAACTCAGAGACTGCTCGCGTATAAAACCCTCCTAAAACCAACCCTCGCATTGCGACTAAACAAAATTAACTCATTTACTGGGATAACCAACCACATATACAGTACAGTTTTGTTTCAAATATTAGGCTAAATTTATTGTGAGATTCAGAATTACATTGCCATTGTGCTGTCGTGTAATTAGTACCGAATTATTAAAGACGCGTTGCGCAGTTACGTTAATGGACCTGTACGAGTAGCAGGCCGTACGCATAAATAATTTAAAACACCGAATGCGGTTCCCAGCAATTATCACTATGCATATTTCTAGAGAAGATATGTGAATTGCAGAATAATAAGCCTATTGGTTTATTGGAACGGCCCCATATAATGAATAATGTATGCCTAATATAAATAGACTATACTTAAACAGAACCGCTTGACAGGTGTTAGAAGAATAAAATGCTAATGCAAGCAATAACAATGCATTATTGTTTCTATGATATTCTGTAAACAAATCTTTATAAATCGTTTATAAGTGACCGATTATTTAAATTGGCCTATTGGCAGCAGTTGCCGGAGTCGCATATGTAGCGCGTACTTTAGAGGAGGCGTAGAAGCGTAGGCGTAGTGCTCTGGTGCTACGAATTGTAACAAAAGGGCTGAATATAGTTAAGATACTGTCAGTTTGAATTACGACCTCAGCTAATATTAGTTATGGGTTTTGCCGTCTTGAATAGACAATTTCTACGAATACAGTAACGTTTTAATTAGGCGTCAAACTAACAAACATCTTGATTCCTCTAACGATGTAGCCATTGGGACTTCCGCTCCTAGAAACCGTAATAATCTCTCAATTTTCGCAGATACACCGAAACTTGTTATAGCTAGAGTTGTAAATTTAATTTGATTACATTTTAAACTGGTTCCTGGGGCATCGAACCTCTACTGATAAATTATATAACTCTACACCCAGATGCACCGTTTTATGGTAATTCCTTTATGTTTATTCTAGTAACGGTCCACTTAGATCACAATAAAATATATCGTTTAGTGGGTTTTTTCTTGGGGATTATCTACATAAAATAGAAGATAGTTCCGTGAGTCAGCGCGGCCGGCGCGGCTAACTGTGCCGGCGGGTGCGTCTGGCCGCGGTGCGTGTTGTTGGATGACGCTATTCTGGTCTGCAGTCGCACAGATTTAGTATCCACTGCACGGTTATTTCAAAGAATTCGCATTCAATTTATGTTACATAGGAAGTATATTTAAATGCGGCCTACAATGTTTAGGTCCACCGTGTGAACTTCATCAGGCATGGCGACCACGGCAACATTCATTCATTGAAACAACGATCCATATTAATGTAGTGCAAATTTTAAATTCAAGCCAGCTCCTGATTTCGATTGACTTGGCCCATGTTTCTAAGCGCACGATTTTGCATTAAGTAGTTTTTTGTTCGTGCAAAGCCTTTTATAACGTCACAGTGGTACATGTGGACGTACAATCAGTTCATTAGTATGGGGCCCGCGAGACGGGGAGCTACGTCACGAGAACTTTGGTATTTCTGGTCGAGACTTTCTCAAGTATTAGCACTCGTTCGCATAATATCGGCATAACCACATATCGGAATATTTTAATATTAAATGTCCTAAGTATCGCATCGATAGATTTAAATTTCGAACGTTAATGCCATGAATAAAGAGGGGAAAACCTTTTTTTATCTCATATTTTGTAAAACTGAGATAAGACAATGACGATTACAGTTATGGACGCTGTTGGAGCAAGTTTTTATACATTTTGACCGAATTCTTCAACAGTTAGGTAGGACTTATTTTGATTGTATTTTATTTTTGCGGACGTTTTCTATAGCTACAGTTTTTTGCCTGTTCTAGATAGTGTTTTAATGTTTTTTTAAGGCAAAAGATTTAACTTAGCTACACCCATATTTAATTTCAGAACGATTTTTGTGTTATTGGCTTTAGCATGTAATAAATAATTTAATAGGTTTCATCTATCAATAAGCTCTTTTCCTTTTGTAAGTTTTATTATTTACTTGTCTCCGAGTTATAAGTAAGTAAGCTCAGTATGTGGCTGCAAAAGTAACACTCCAATTTCGTACAAATAAACAGGATGTTAATTTCCGCTTACATCCTAATTATTTAAGATTTACAATACGATAAGTTAAGGTTGTATCGGCATAATGTTTGGCAAAAACTGGATACTGACGACATTCCTGGCGACCGTTAGGTGGACGAGCTGCGAAGTGGCAGCGCTAAGTGCAACCACGGAAGGCTTTATTGGTACCGCGCGTTAGAGCAGGAAGGAAAGGCTTCTGTGGGGCTCCTGTAGCGTCATCTTAGTCTTGCAATGCACTAACCCCAGACCAAGTTTGAACTTCAATAGCCTTATAGAGCGCAGACAAGGGAGCCGTAACGGGCCTGCGGAGCTGATAAGCCGCCGCGTAAACCAACGTGATCAATTAAACTGGCTCCACGAAATTAGCCTCGGTGTTGCGCACGCCAACTGAAAGTGACACTATTGCACAGACGTCAGACGCCTCAGCGAAAAATAGTTGTTTCAATTAGATAATGATAAATTGGTGTACCTATAAGTGAAACAAACAATTTAAATTGTTTTACTAAGGTCTTATTATGTGTATTGCAAAAGTACCGGTAATAATGCTAGCACCCCGAGATAAACACAAGAATATTGGTAACAGCACGTCATTACAGACGCCGCAGTGCGTGTAAAAATATAACTTAGGGCGTCAGAAAATAATAGGTCATTACATTTATTTACTCGTAAACTCGGCTTCAATAATATACGCTCGCTCTGTACTTAGAGAATCAGACGCGCCACTTGAACTATTACAGTAGCTGTATGGTAAAATGTGAAACAGTTATTTGACAAGTGAGCTGGATAAATTTTCTGAAGTAAAATTAACTATTGATAGCCCCTAATTATCTACGTAATGTGAAAAAGTCATGGTTTGTCTACATAATTTCATAAGCTCTTCCTATCCCATTTGGGAATACAGGCGTGATGTTTATGTATTTGCATTCAATCTTAAAAATTTTAGTTTTTTTAGTGTATCATTTTATAACGATTTCTTAGTACCTAATTATATATTTTGATTACCAGCAGGTACGTAAATGCGTACGTCGGAGTACATTATCGTCAATTTAATGTCCAATCTGACCATCCGTTGCGAATGATAGACAACCGAGGTAGAAACCTGCCCACGGAAAGCAGGAAACGGTACCTTAATGCGTTTACTGTCATAATCTGAGTCGATTAATTACTTGCCCATTTCCTTTGGCGTTATTAGTTGATCCCTAAGTGTCGAATCGGCATTAAAGCAGTGGTTAAAATGTTAACGACGCCCTCCGTTACTTTAATTGCGGCTTTGTCACGACTCGCTGCTCAGCTTCAGTCATTATATGCACTAAAGCGGATATGTAAAACGACTTTAAGACGGCGTGTCTTGAGCGATTTGCAGCTAATACTCTGTCTGACTGTGACGTGGCTAATAACTCAACCCATAAAACGGTTAAAAGTGCAACGTTCTGAGAACACCAGCGGCTAAAGTCTGTAAGGATGTTTTCTACAATTAACCCTATTAGTCTAAAATAAGAGCAAGATACAAAAGTAAAACAATGAGGCACCTGTACTAACTTATCAAACATTTTAGCATTCAATCTTAAAAAGCTTTAAAAGTAGACAGATAGACAGACTAGTAAAATTAAAAGCAGTCATCGTTTATAATATTTTTAGACAGCTCTACATTCATAAGTACGAATTCGGTGGACTAATTAAAAGCTAAAAAACGCCAGCCGGCTATCTATTTTAATTAAGATATGGTCCCAATAAAACACGGTTATAAAAATGATGACAAAAGTTCCGGAAGGTAGGTCGATTAACCAGTGTCGTGTTAACGTGATTGATAAATGATATCCGAGGGACTGCGGGACTGGTTTCGGCATTAATTAAATCGTTACATATTCGTGTCTGACAAGGTGTTAACGATATCCTTTACAAAGAGGGTTCATGTTGTCTCATTTACTAAATTGGTTTAATTAAAAAATAATCTAGGTTACAGGGATTTTGTGATGAACAACTAATTTACGTGTTTGTATTGGCATATCCATTATATCGAGTTAATGTGGTTCTATTTCTACTCACATTAGAGTCAATCTCAACAGTTAAAAAAATGTCTGAATTGTGGGTAATTCTTGAGAATTATCATTCCCCTGGCTATACTTATTAAAAAAAATATCGATCAAATTGCAACTAAACACGATTTTGATTAATGCGTAATAATGTCCCTTAATTAAGCACCACTTTCTGATAATTTGTCTATAATTAAGCCTAAAATCATAGTTATTATGACACGCCAGGGGAATGAGAAGTCTCAAGAAACACCCTTGTATAGAATTTATCTTGCATTCGGTACTAGTCATCCACATTATAAAATGTACATGAAAAATAACATATTATATTACCTATTTTTCCGACTTAAATTCGTTCTGAGCTCAGCTTAGGAATTTACTTTGGCATGCAATCGGTGGTCACGTGTAAGGGCACTCTCAAGAGCACTCACGATAGCAAAAAATACTAGGGACATTATCTTGCTCTCTTTACGTTAGTAGATTTTCATACTTAAAGCAAATTATCTTTTTTATCTTGTTTTTTTTTATTGAAAGACATTTAAATGTTTTTTTCTATTTACAGCACCTACAGCCAGCAATCAAACCGCACTAGACTTATATGACGGTGAGTTATTCACGAGATTTTTTATTTGTTTAGTAAAATTGAAATAATAAATTGAATTGTTATTTATGTAGGTACAACTTGTTGGGTCACCAGCAGTCACAGGGTCTCCGTGTCGAATTCATATTTATTTAAAACGAAATAATAAATAATCGATTACTACGCACGGCGTCTGAACATATAAGTACCTACCTATGTGCAGCAGCATTGTGCCTGTTTTCGTTTTTATTATTCTTTATTATTTTAAAAATTGTAGGTATACATTACATTTCAATTAGGTATATAATGCATTTTTTAGAAAGAATGAAATGAGTCTACCTTATCTTATCAGAAAAAGTTCATAAGCATTATACCTATGTATTGACACTGAGTTAATATAAATTTGTTCTAAATTCAAAATTACGATTGAGCATTCGCTTAAAAAGTTACATATTCAATAAGCATTGAGGATAGAACCTATAGAGTACTAATGTCATCTTGGTTGTTCGGAAATTATTCCGCAAAACAATTGAAGTGATCGCTGTGCTCTTATTGGCCGGTCCAAGATCGCGCGTAACGCTAGTGCCTTTTTCTGTACGGTTATTGGCTCTGTACAGTTTCTGTGACAGTGACGGTGACGTTTAGTATGTTGAAATCAACAAACTATTTGCGGACCGGGGTTGCTAATATTGTTTCTCTATAGGCTCTATCCTCTATGTCAATAAGATTCTACAACTTGATAAGATAATGAAAAAACATTTTCGTTCTCCGACTGCACTCTCCGTCAAGATCGAGGATCTTAATAAGTATTTGATCATATGATCTTTAGCGTTAAATTTGCTACATTTCAGGAGCACAACAAGGATGCTACTACAACTTCCAACACTATGGCGAGGGCGACCGCATCATGACAAACGAGCCCTGCCTCAACTGTACCTGCCACAACCGAATGCTGATGTGCTACCTCAGGGTCTGTCCTTTCACGAAGCCCATTGGCCAGGACTGCTCGGTTGAAAAGCGAGCTGACCAATGCTGCCCTATCGTCACATGTCCTGACGGTAAGATTAAGAATTTAAGAATTTTGTTAATAATCTGATAAAAATGAAAAGCGTGGATTTTTACTCCACGCATAAATTTCATTGCCTATTCATGAATAAGCATTAATTGCGATTGTAAATAAATCTGAAGAACACTATCATGAGAAACATAAATACGATGAATTAAAATTTCAATCAAAGTAGGTAAGTTCAGTGGTCAAACGCAGTTAACATGAAGAGCAATCACAAACGCTTGCGACATTTTTTTATCAAAAATTTGTATCAGTTCCAGTTGACTTACTCACCTCGACGTCCACGACGTCTCCGGCTGAATACGGCGAAACTGGACTTGGCAAGCTGGACAGATATGGCTGCAGTATCAACGGGAAATACTTCCCAGAGGGCGCCAAGGTACCGCCCACTCCGAGCAAGCCTTGCGAGCACTGTTACTGCATACGAAACATGACGACTTGTGTTATGCAAGAATGTACACTCCACGTGGATGGTTGCACGCCCATTTATCATAAAGACGTCTGTTGTCCAGTTCGCTACTCTTGTGGTAAGACAATATTATAGTTTATTTAATAAATTAATCTAACTCATATTAAAGCATATTTATTTCAAAAAATGTTTTGCATAAAAATAGACAGCAAACAAAATATTTCTTTGACATTTGAAATGTAATCATAATTGTTACATTTTCAGATCACCCTGAAGACGAAATACCGCTCTTGGACGACATGACCACTACGGTGCGACCTACTCCTGGATTCCTGCTAACTACCACTACACTCTCACCAGTAACTCAGATGACTCAAGACTGTGTTCATGATGACAAAGTATTCGCTGATGGAGCATTAATTAAAACTGAAAAAGCTTGCGAACACTGCTATTGCATGAAAGGCGACATAGTTTGTGTAGTACAAGAGTGCGGCACTCCTATGGAGAATGAAGGCAAGAATTGCACTTCAATGCCTCCACGAGAAGGTCAATGCTGTCCAGATACATATATTTGCGAAGGTGACGAATTGACCACTGAAACGAAACCTGACACCACAACCTTATCATCTGACGAAGATGACACCACAACCTTGAGTCCGCCCCGAAGAGTAATTGTAGAAGGCAGTGGATATAGAAAAGAACCTGGTGAGCCATTTACAGAGGAACCCACTTTTGAGCCTGATACTGAAGGTAGTGGAGAAGATGAATCTTTCAAACCAATAGATGATGGTAAAGAGGATACTCTAGAAAATGAAACAACTCGGCCAATTATTACGACAGACACAGATGAAGATATTGATCAGTTCAGCCCAAGTACATCTAAAGTACCTGTTGTGGATTCAGAAATGACTGATGACGTAACAACAGAGCCAGATAAGGGTGAAAACACAGTTCCTAGTGGAGGTATGGATGAAATTGTGACTGAAATGTCTACCAATGATAAAACTACACCAGAAGAAAGTAAACTAGCAACGGAATCCGGTGTAACTACTGAATCTTATTATGAAGCAAAAACAACTGCGCTGCATGATGACGAGTCCTCTATTGCTGATAAAATCACTACTGAAACAGAGGCAGCACCTACGAAAGTTGCACCGATAGCTGAAACTACTATGGCTGACTATCAGTCACCTTCAATATCAGAAGACAAAGCTACTGCAGAGCCTACAGAAGTAACAGAAGGTACACCAGACAAACAAGATGACAAGATGCCACATGAATATACAACACCCGAAATCAAAGATGATGAATTGACTACAAAGGCAGCAACAGATTATGAGAGCGTAACGTCTCCTGTAGACCATGAACCAACAGCAACAACAACAAAACCATTGTCAGAACTAGAAAATGAGTTATTGTCTAAGGTACCTACAACAGAATCCCATTTAGAGGCTTCAACTATATCAGATATTGTTAAAACAGAAACAGAATCCGCTACCACAATAACACCAGAAGTTACAACTGCAGAAAAAGAGCATACGATAGAAACTACATCAGTTAATCCTGTAGATAACGAGATTGACGAAGAATCATACCCCACCTCATCTCCTGGTAGGATACCTGGTGAAGGTGATTGCTTGCTTGACGGTATCACGTATAGTAATGAGAGCATCGTTCCTAGCAATAATAATTGTCATACAAGTTGTAGGTGTATCAGTAGCATTGTCAAATGTGACCCAATCATTTGCAGTGCACCGCCAGACTACATGGATAATTGTCAACCTATGTATGATCCTCCCGAATCCTGTTGCCCTACTTATGTGTGTGACCATACCAAAGAAACTGTTCCACCACAATCACACAGTCAAATGGCTGGAACAGAAAGCCCTATACTGACGCCGTCTATTGAATGCGATGGAGATCAGTGTGAAGTTAGTAAGGATAAAGAAGACTCTGGTGAACCAACAGATTCTGTTAAGAAATCTGATGATTGTGGAACGGAAGGATGCCAGGGAAGTGATAAAATACCAAGCCCTGAATCTCATCCGTCAACTGAAGAATGTGCTGGTGACAAATGCACATCCCCGCAAGCTAATTGTGCCGATGGAAAATGCGAAACACCAATCACACCAGATCAAATTTGTGATAGCGAAAATGGCTGTAAAGCTATTGAATCGGAAGCATGCCAGGGCGATAATTGCAAAACACTGCCTGATATCAGTCCTGCTAAAGATAGTTCAGTCTCATGCGACAACGCTGATGATTGTAAAGACGGCCAAACTCTGCCGGCTCAGGCTCACTGTACTGATGGAAAGTGTGAGATACCTACTAAGCCATCTTGTGAAGGTGAAGACTGCAAAACACAGCCTGAAATCATCCCAGCAGATAGCACGGGTTCTTGCGGTAACGCTGTCGACTGTAAAGAAGTTCAAGTTCCTGCAGGAGATGCAGACTGTGAAGGTGAATCATGCACATCTAAAACAGATACTAAGGATAAAGCACACTGCGAGGATGGTAGCGATTGCTCCCAACCTGATCAAAGTGCTGGAACTGTGGAAGAATGCAAAGAAGAAAGTTGTAGAAGAAAGGATGTATCTGACATTAGCAAACCAATTACTGGTGAATGTACTGGCTCTGATTGCCTGCCACAAGATAATCTTCCTCAGGCAACAGATGCCCCAGAAATAACAACAGAAACTGTATCTAAAATTACAGTCCTACCCGGATCTGACGAAACTATTCCTCAGGAACCAGTAACTGATCTTCCAAAAGAACCTGATGTTGAGAAAGAAATAGAGCCAAAGTTAACAACAGAAGCGTCAATCTTTGTCAAAGATGAAGAAAATCAACTATCAACACAGCATGAGGAGACAGATGAACAAAAACAAGAAACTATCACTGACCTACCTGAAATAAAAACTCAGGCACCAGAAGTGCAGAAACAAACTGAAATAAGTAGTCAACAAGAAACTACTGTGACTCAATTAGAAATAACTCCCGAGCCCACAGAAGAATCGTCTACAAATCCATCGAAATTGTCCGATAGTGAAACTGGTGATAAACTTGCTGACCGAGAAGGTATTACTGAATCAGTTTCGAAACCAACTGAGCAAACCTTACTTGATGACCATCGGAGTGAGACACCTCAAGAAAATATTGTTAATGATCAACAAGAACATGATCTTACAACAATTATCCCGACTATGCATGATGTGACTACTGAAATAAAAGAAGACGCCACTGTCTATACAGAAAAGAACTACCCTGATGTTGATACTAATACTAAAGTACCAGAATATGTATATGAAAAAGGTGAAACTCAAACAGAGTCATCAACAACAGTAAGTTCCCTTGACGACGTCAAAGAGGCAGATAAGGATTCGGAACAAAGTATTACCGAATCTGCTGAAAAAGATTCATCTGTATCAGGAGAAACTAGTACCGAAAAACTTAATGAAGAGCCAACTGAAATAAAACCTCACGATATAATTACGACTACAAAATCGTATGATGATGAAACAATAGGTGACATGGATAGTCTAAAAACTACAGTTCCCGGTCTTGATAGCTCCGAAGAACCACTTGATACACATACGGCTTCTCCCGAGCAACTAAGCACTACATTAGAAGACCAAAAGGAAGATAAAAAGGAAACTGATCTGCCAGGTTCTGCAATAACATCTGATGAACCCATTACCAGTAAGCCTGATGACATCGCCACCGTTACTGAAGGTATGGTGGCGCCAAGTGAGGAACCTGAAACAAAATTGCCGATATTGCCTGAGGTTTCACCAAGCGACGAAGATAAAACTACAACTTCGGAATCTACGGCTATCTCTGAAGAGGAATTATTTACGAAGGCACCAAGTCATATAACTACCGATGAAGAAGCAGTTACATCATCTGAAATGTCAGACAGTAAGGCTCCTACTGAGGCTCCTATGTCCATCGTGAAAGACAAAGAAGAGGATGAAACCAAGCCTACTCAAGAGTCTGAAATCAGTGTGTCTATAGGTGGACAAGAGACTACACAGACCTCTGTTTCATTTGAAACCCCATCTACGGAATCTTATAGCGGTGAACCTGATCAGAAGAAACCAGAAATGGGAGAAACTGTGAAGGATGACGATAAAGAATTTATTCCGGATACTGAAAAACCTGCTGGAGCAGTAACTGACAAGGACATTTTAGATCATGATTCTTCTACTGAACAACCAAGTAAAGAAACCGAAATACCCGAAATTCCCGCAGCAGAGCCAAGCACTGAAAATACTCCAGTAACAGTTTCCATCATTGAACAGCCAGAGCAACCAGAACCTTCTGATACGGAGGTGGGAGTTCATGAACCTGCTATGCCTGGTGAAGAAACTAGCGATACTGTACCAGTAACATCTCAACCAACTGAAAATGTAGATACGAAGTCACCCGAGACATTTACTGAATCACCCATGCAAACGACTTCCGAAAATGTGGAAGCTACCCCTACCAAAGATCAGCCTGCTCAAACGGAAGATACAGCTACAGAGATTCCTGAATTAACAATTCATGAACATCCTGAATCAAAATCAACAACCGAAAAACCGGAGCAATCTGATACGTCTGAAGATATAACCACAATATCACCTGACGTGTCTGCCACAGAACCACAAAGTATTAGTAGTCAAACAAACGCCGACGACATGCCATATGAACCAGAAAATATTACGAATGCACCTGAAATTACTGCAACCGAATCCCAGAAAGAAGTAACTGAAGCACCAGGACAAGAACCAGCTACATCTGATACCCTATCAACAGAACCAAGTGAAAACAAACTACAGGATGTAACAACTACAGTTCCAGACCTTGCCACAGAATTACCAAAGGAAACTACTCATGTCCCTGAGGTACATGACGGTCCAACAGAAGGTTCTGAAATTAATGCGGCAGAACCAGAAAAGATAACAACAGAAGCTACGGCTCAGCAAGATATTACTACAAGTGATTTCGTAGTTCCTGTTACCGAACCAGCAATAAAGGTAACTGAAACTCTCGATACGCAAGAGATAACAACAAACATTCCGGATTCTGCAGACGTTACCGAAAGTCATAAGGACAGTACCGAGCCACCAAGTGTACAGAAAATCCCTGATGTTTCCGAAGAAACTCCTTACAAGGAATCTACAGAAATCTCTGATTCAATAGACATTGCTACAAATGCTCCGAAGATTTCTGAACAGGCTTCTGACAACGAACCTTCAGAGTTGCCATCCACACAAGATACAACAACTAAGGTTCCGGAAATATCTGACGCCACCGAGAGCGGAGTGGAAAAAGAAGAACCTGAAGTACCAAATGTACAAGAAATTACAACTGTACTCCCAGAAATCATGAGACAGAAAGATGTGACAGAATCACCAGATATTGTTGATATTGTCACAGACGCACCTAAAGCACCTGTAACTGAATCACTAGAGAAAGCATCAGAGTCATCAGAACCTCAAGAAGATGTTACTAAGGTGACAGAAATATTTACAACAGAAGCACAAAAGGATTCTGATGACACTGCCACCTCGGTTCCGGAAATGTTTGCAACTGAATCTCCAAAGGAAACTACAGAGCCTTCTGCATCTTCAGATATCGCAACAAATATTCCAGAAAGCCCTGCAACAGAATCAGCAATGGAAGTGACACAGGCTTCTGTAACACAAGATGCTGCAATAAACATTTCAGAAACTCCCTCATCAGAGACGAAAAAGGATGTGACGGAAATTCCTGTAGTGCAAGATATTGTCACAGAATTTGTCCAAACGGAACCAACAGAATCTCAAATGACCGAAGATGTTACAACGAATATACCAGAAATTCTAGCAACAGAACTACAAAAGGAAGTCACTAAAGTTCCTGAAGCCCTTGATCATGATGCCAATATCCCAGAAAGCCCTGTTACAGATTCACCAATAGAAGTGACAGAAATTCCAATTCTTTCTACAGACATACCGGAGTCTCCAGTGACCGACTCTCAAAAAGAAGTGACAGAGATACCAGTGCCTCAGGATAAGATTACCAACATTCCTGAGAGTCTTGCAACTGAACCTCAAAAGGAAGTAACGGAAGCTCCAGTGGCAGAGGACAAAGTAACTAGTATTCCAGTAATTCCATCCTCTGAACCTGAAAAGGAAGTAACAGAAGCTCCATTTGATAAGGAGGCTGCACCTAGTACTCCAGAAGCTCCTTCAATAGAAACCAAAAAGGATACAACTGAAACTCCTGGGGCAGAGGATGTTGTATCAGTAATTCCAGATACTTCTGCAACAGAAATTCCAGTAACCCAAGATGGTGCAACCAGCAAGCCGGAAATTCCAGTAACGGAATTCCAATTAGAAGTCACAGAATCTCCGGTTACTCAGGACATTACAACGAATGTTTCTGAAATATCAGATACAGAATCCCAAAAAGAGGTTACGGAATCTCCAGAAACGCAGACTCTTGCAACTAAGAAACAAGACATACCTGCCACAGAAATTCCAAAGGAAGTAACAGAGGCTCCCGTTACCCAGGAAGACGCAACTGGTGCTCCAGAAGTTTCCGAAGCGGAAACCCAAAAAACTACTGAAGCTACTGTGACTCAAGATATAATATCAAACGTTGAAGATACTTCAGAAACAGATACTCAAAAGGATGTAACTGATGTACCAATCTCTCAAGATATTGCAACCAGTGTTCCAGAAACTTCCCCGACTGAAACTCAAAAGGAAGCAACAGAATCTCCAGTATCGCAAGATTATCTAACTACAGAATCTCTGCATGATGTAACTGGAACTATGGTAGGTCAAGATGAAGCAGTTACTATCTCAGAAGTTGTTGAGACTGAATCTCCAAAGGACGTAACAGAATCACCTATATCTCAGGACAAAGCAACTATCATTCCAGAAACTTCTGCTACAGAATCTCAAAAGGAAGCGGTAGAAACTCCAGCTGTCCAAGATATTATAACCGACGTTCCAGGCAGTTCTACAACAGAATCTCAAAAGGATGTGACAGAAAGTCCAGTAGCTCAAGATATTACTACCGGCTCTCTAGAAATTTCTACAACTGAATCCCAAAAGGACGTGACAGAAGCTCCAGTGGTTCAAGATGTTGTAAAAGATAACGAAATAGAAGCTCCAGTAATACAAGACGGAATCGATAAAACTGAATCACCGAAATATGATACAACAATGTCACCAGAAACTGATTTGCTACACGAACAAAGTACGAAAGTTCCAGAATCTTTGGTAACAGAACTTCAGGATATGGTTACAGATGAACCTACAGTTAAACTAACTACTAGTCAGGATGATAGTCCCGATGAAAAGCATAGAGATGATGAAGGAATCACAGAATCGCCTATTGACAAATTCTCACAACCAGAAGAACATAAAGAACCCGAAAGATCGGACGGTAGTACTGAGTTGCCTGATTCATCTGAATCAGTTCAGCCGGACATCAAATCACCAGAGTCACCTGTAACGGAACGTCAAGACGATACCGTTACTAAATCTCCCGACCAATCAGAAACTCAAGATCAGACCACCAAAACTTCGGATGAACCAGAACAAACCTCTGAATTACCAGAAACCACACCATACTTAGTACTATTAGAAGAACATACTCATAAAAAAGATGTTTACACCGAATCACCTGATGAAAGATTAACTACTGATAGTGGTTTTTACCAACCATCAACTGAAATATCTGCGGACGATGTTACTGAATCAGTCTTGGTTACTGAAGCTGAAGTACCACCAAAACAAGAAACAATACCAACTGAGAAACATGAACCCACCGGTGTAACAGAGGAGACCATTTCTGAAAAGGTAACGGAGCCTTCGTTGGTGTCTGAAGAAATAACAACGATTTCACCTTTACATGTTGCTACAGAAGAGCAACAAACAGAGAAACCGCAAGATTTGGAAACAAATGAAATTTCAACAGCCACTCCGGATGAGGAACAAAAGGAAGCCGAAAAACCATCAACTAGTGCCCAGGATGACGCTGACAATTTAGTACCAGTGGCTACAGAAAAACCTCATGAAACTACTGCCCCTGAAGAAGAATTTATCTTAGCAACAACCAAAGCCACAACTATCAAAATAGAAGAAGACCTCACTAGTCCTTCTTTAACTGATAAATACGGAAAACCTGAGGAGTCCCCTAAACCAGCTGTCGAGCCAGAAACTCAAAAGCCTGATGTTACTGACGAATTACCCAAACCTGGCGTTAGTGAAGTTCCAACTACGGAAGAAGCACCGCAGCCCGACAGTGAGAGTCAGTTCCCGCCAAGTGGAAGCAGTGGGTATGGACAGGAACCGGACTACGGCGAAGAAGATCAGGCGTTTGGTCCAGGAACCTGTCGTTACGGAGGCAAAGTTTACGTATCAGCCCAGCAAATACCGAGAGACGATCCTTGTGATTTTTGCTTCTGCTTTAGAAGTGACATTATTTGCTTGCAACAAAGTTGTCCTCCTCCTATTCATGGTTGCCATGAGGAACCAATCCAAGGTTTCTGTTGCCCGCGGTACGAATGCCCCGTGTCTATGGCGACTACTCTCAACGTGACGACGACAACCACCACCACAACCACGACGTTACCGCCTCACTTCTTACCTCACGCTTACAAGGGCGCGGCGCAAAGAAGAGGTTGTCAGATAAAGGGGCACACATACAAAGTAGGAGAAGTTGTGCGAGCATCGTCAGGACCATGTTTACATTGCACGTGAGTAACTAATTGACGTACTTATTAGTTATAACTTAAAGCATTTATAACACAATTGGATGTGAAGATCTTGAAGACGAATAAGCGAAGATACCCAATACACCCTTATGATACTTCTATCGGGCATCATTTTATACCAACTGCAATAAAGTTTCGTGTTTCGTGCATGTAGGTATAGGTAATTATCACATGTAACTTTATAGATACTTTTAAAAGATTACTTATTTTGCAGTAAGTAATTAACTCGTAATAGATCATGATTGAAACAACACCAGCTTGAGTAATCTGATCTGACCCTCCTACAACAATGTTAACAGTTGAACATTAAAAACACAGTGAACCTTATTTATAATCCTAGGGGATCGCAAATTCGCATAGGATAGTCGAAACCTTCAATAACTGTAAGAACAAAAGCTTTGTTTGATTAAGTAGAGAAAAGACGTTATACTAAATCCGTAATTGTATTGCAGATGTGGAGGCGACGGGCAGATGAAGTGCGACCCCAAGGTGTGCACGCCCGAGCCCATGCTGCGGCAGATGATCGCGGCCGCCGTGGCCGCCAAGCGGCGGAGGTGAAACGCCACCGGACCCTCGCTCGCCGCTCGCCGCTCGCGTCACTAGGGTGAACCACCTGTGTGATAACACTTCCATCTACTCTTCCATGCACAAGAATAATGCTCAAATTATCCCGAAGGAGTAGTATAAGATTTCGTGTCATATATGGTAATTGTTTTTTTGTAACTTTCATAAAGTCGTGGCACGCACAACTCAATAATACTTGACTGTGATTAAAATATTGAATTAGATTTTCCAAATCTAAATTGTTAGTGTTTTCGGGTTTTCATTATTAAGGCTAATTTATTATTATTATTTATCTTTTCATTAACAAAAGTCAGTGCCAAACGATAGTGCTAAGTTGTAATCGACTATGCCTTTATGATTACAGAGTTTCAAAATTTTATTATAAAAACTCGAAAAGTGGAAATTGACCAAAGCGAAGCGATTTGATATCGAAATTTATAACAAACAAAAACAACGCCAGCTTCGTGTCGTAGGTCACTAGATCGCCGAAATCTTGACCATTTTACTCGTACACTTTAATTTACCGAAATAAGTTTAGTCAAAAATCTTTGTTTTTACACGATGTTACAATAAGCGATCTAGTATCGTGTAAATATGAAGTAACTCATAAGGATCCCTGATGTAAATGCCTTACTTAATTTGTAATAATTTATATATTTTAGGTGTATAGTACTTAAGCCATGTTTTAAGACCAGTGACTATTATAATTTAGAAGTTAGAAAAAAGAAGCCGCTTCATGAGGATAGGGCGAAAAGCGTCCGTCGACGCGGCGCACGCGCCTCGGCCGGCGCTTTTCCTGCCCGCGCGCCTGACAGAAAGTGACATCACGACTGATCTTGTTTTCTCTCATTCGTAAGGGCTACAGTTTTTACTAGCACTTATTTAGTGATAGTGACCAATATTTTTAAAAGTGTTTTGTAAAGAACTTTTTGCAATATGGTGTTAACGAGCATATTGTAGGATCTTTTGTAACTTTTGATATTAAAGTGCTGGTAGACTTAAATACATGATGTTTCATGTGCCACAGATGGAGGCGGGTACGAAAGTACATACTTTGCATTTGCTCCGGAAAGGGAATTAAAGATATGAAGGAGCGATTGCATTAATTCGTACAAATCTTTTTCTGTATATGTAGGTTGTAGTTATATTTCTTCTTATTTATTTAAAATTGTAGTTTTGATTTAAATCGTAATGAGTCGGATATAAATAATTATGAAAAAAGCAGAGACGTTGAAACTTTAAAATTATACGATAGTATTCAGGTTTTCGTTTAAAATCCAATAGATCAATTTCAACCTTACTTTTATTTTGTTTAATTAGTTATTACCAAGCTACAATCTAGCTGTCAATGCAACTGTGCATGAGAGTTTTAAATAAAATATTTCAAATGAATGTGTCGTTTTACTCTTTCCTCGACTGGGATCCCAATGTAAAAACTCGCACCTAACGACTGTGAAAACTCCCAATGCTTTCAGAGAGATCAATGCCATCATTCAATTGGTTCTAAAAAAACCCCACCCCTTCCCACACTTGCTTGCTGGGCAGGAAAAGAGTTAAGTTTTATTTTTATTTAATGTGAAAAAGTACACTCCAAGGATAGGTTCCTAAACATGAGCACAGCAGATTTGTGACTTCAAACGCCTACTACTTTGCAGTAGCAATACAATACATAAAATTTTGTGCTTACCGCCGCGTAATTTCTCTGTCATTTTTGGTTTTTTGTTTCAATTCGTTTGTGCTAAAACAATGTTTTTCGATGTCAAGTCTACATAAAATTATCCTTGGCGCTAACTACTTTTTGTAAAACTGAGTAGTACTTAGATATAAAGATTTCAGTAACACCTCTAAGTAAGTAGTATGTATAGCTTTCCTAGAGCGAAAGGGCTACAATAGGCTAGATGACTAGAAAAAACTATTTAGTCCGTCAGATAAACTACAAAAAAATATTGTACCCATATTTTTTCTTTTATTTGACAGACGAAAAATGACGATAATACAGAGCCTAAAAGTTTTGCGTGACGTCACGTTTGAGTACGATTTTTACTCAAACGTGACGTCACGAGCCCCCACTCAGGAAGTTTGATGATCTGTACCTTTGTCGATGTTTAATTATTTGATAAACTAAAAAATATATGTCTCATTTTTTTCCACTATCTAACTTACGGACTAATTAGAATGATAAATTTTTAACCCTGTCATCATCCCTATTATCAGTTCATATATAGTCTAGTAAAATAAATATAGTCTAGTGACCTTCAGCCTACAAACTGAAAACAAATCCGTGTTTACTTTATTAGGTATATCTAAATACATAAAACTCCGTGGTAACTGACTGACTGACATAGTGATCTATCAACGCACAGCCCAAACCACTGGACGGATCGGGCTAAAATTTAGCATGCAGGATCTTAATATTATGTCGTATAGCGGATGCCTAAGCATGGCTAAGAAAGGATTTTGACTAATTCTACCCCAAAGAGGATAAAATAGGGGATAAAACTTTGTCAATTTTAAACCGATTGGGCTGAGACTTTGCATGCATAAAGCTAGCTAATCAGAAAGAAGAAAGGCGAATACCTACTTACCCACTAAAAACAACGGCGTTGAGGTACCCGTAATTAGCTCAACCGCACGACCGCTATAGGATAGCAGATATTTTATCAAGCTCCTTTAAAATTCTACATCGAGTTACTGGATCAAACCAGTTCAATAATTGCCTTACTTACATTTAACGTGAAACCTTTTTCACTATTAATAAATTAGTGAATACGTACTGGTCTAATAGCTAAGAATTGGCAGTGCCTCCTCCGCGTACCGACGCCTACCTATAACACCGGTTTTAGGTAGACTTCTGAATTAGGTGCTCTCGATATGGATTCCTTTAGAAATAGGTTCATTATCTACTGTTATAAATAAACTTTTACATTAAAAAAAAGTGCTTTAACTAGACATCGTAGTGTACCTGCCTACCTCTACATATATACTTAAATGCACTAGATAATGCCTAACTTTGGCAACTATACACTTGATTGTTACCGATTCGATTGGCTGTTCAATTAAGGTTTGGAGCCATTTTTACGATAACTTTACTTACTTACTAATACTTAAAACTGTACCGACATGTCCTACACTTTCCTAGAATAATAATCCACCATTTTGGTAAACCGGGGTATTATATTAATCACACATAACAATATTAAAATTAACTTGTCAAAATGCAACGTTTAAATACCTAATGCCACCTCTTAATTTGGCTTAAAATAATGAAATACATAATTGAATTCGCGTTTACTTCATATAGAGTACTGGTACATGTTGAAAAAAATATAGATCATCTGAACTACCAGGAGACCTATCCAGAACGATATATAAGAGCAGAATATAATAAGATTCAGCACCATGCCGTCACTTGTAAGCCTGCCCAACTGAGTGCAGGTGAGATGAGAATTCGGAAGTACAACCCTCGATTATTTCCTCTTGTCGCTTGATTTTTGTACGGCGTTGCGGAATAATGGATTAGAAGCAGGAAGCAGTATTGAAATAGTATGAAACTGATGCCAGATAAAAATGATGAGCCACAAAGTCTGATTTTCTTTTTATTTTCCGACAGTTCCCAGGGTAAATTTGGTAATTTGATTTTTTAGATTACCAGTTGCATACTATTTCAACATACATACATACATACATTCAAATTTCATACAAATTCTCACCTGCACTCAATTGGTCAGCACAAGTGACGCCATAGTGCTGAATCTTATTATTTTATGCTCTTATACCATTCTAGATAGGTCTCCTGGTGGTTCAGATGACCCATAATGTTTTTCAACAAGGGCCAGTAGTCTACTAAAGTCCTTTAATAGCCAAGAAGTAATTTTCCCGAGATGAACTATTTTCACTAGAAAATAATTAAAACACGACGTCATAAAACAATCTTGCTGTATGCTTGTATGTAATAAATATTACAGTAATAATATTCAAGCAAGTATTGTAATTTTTTTTCTAATCTACACTCCATCTAGTGGCAAAAGGGTGCACTGAACAAAGCCGGCCGTCAAAACGTTGGGATACCATCCATACTAGGCAAGGATCCCGGCTACACACTAGGATCGTTAGTTAGAGGAGTTAGCGATAGATGACGCTAGCGCACAGTTTTGTAGCTTTTCATCCACAAATTACTTTGTGTCGGGCACATAATACGCACAACATAAACTAAAATCGAGCTTAAAACCGTGAGTATACATTTTCATAAGTTATATGCAACACACTTCAAATATTTAAAAAACTTTTTTTTAATACGCTCGTACTTCCCAGCACCTACTTACGTCTTTAAAATTGTAACACTAATTCTTACTTTTAATACTTATTACCAATGAACTTAACACTGAATTTAATCGCGTGTCAGTTAATTTTAATGTATGGATTTGGAGCCGATCCGCCCGTTAACCAATAACGTTCGGCGCATGCATGGCCCCGGTTTAATTATAACGATCTCATAACACTTAGTTGCGTAACATTTTCTTAGAGATTGTGTTAAAGTATGGCACTTGCGTTATTGGCAGACATTAACCTAATAAAAATAAACGTTTTTAACGCCATCTGTTGAATTTCTTGGGCTTTTTACTACTCAAGGAAACATTTTGAGATCTCAATAGACCATTTAAAACTAAATTCAGTCCTTTCCATGCAAGAGTATAAAGTAGGTGATACAAGTTGCTAGGTACGTCTAAAATTTTATTTTTTTACTTTTACATAATGTACATCTAAGTAGCAAAAATGTTTACAAAACTGGTTCATAATGATTTCAATTTCCGAAATATATAAATTCAATTAACAGAAAATAATCTTAAACTACCAACCCAACCTACATATTCAAACAGTGTAAATACCTGTTCTTGAAGTTGCTCCTGCAACTCTCTTCAACTTTTCTACTTTTTGTTCAATAATCATAACATGGGACTGCCTTGCCTTTGCGTCGACTGTAGGAACTTTACTGTTAAGTATTAGAAAGCTAAATGCATAGTCAAAACACAGTCAAGTTCCATGTATTTTTACTTTATTATAGATCCTACTTTTAATATAAATAATATTATTAAATATATTTTTATTCCCTAAAATTAAAACTAATCTAAATTATCTACACATTGGTTGGTTTAAGTTCTTAAATAAAATATTAAAGTAATATCCAAGTCAAGATACTAAACAATATAGGTACTCACGAAAACGTTTTCGTTTATTCCACATTTCATTAGAGCGCAATTTTCAACAACTAGGTAGGTACCTACCCTACGCTGTATGCGTATGCGTACTTACATTATGATCCGATGGAATGTCAATTAATGTTTAAATTGGGAATTCGGGAATTAAATTCACTGGCGATATCTGTTGCATGGCATGATATTCTACAGGTTAGAAACTTAATCAACCCTAGGAAATAGTAAATAGTGTAATCAAGTGCGACTTACTGCATTTTACAGAAACACATTTTTCCGTCTGTCAAAATTGCATCCTAGCCTAACTTGCTCAACGACCACACTACGGCTAACTGAAATCAAAACATTTTCTCTTCTCTTAAATTCCTTCAACGATCATGTTAAAAACAGATTTCGACAAGCGTAAGAGTCTGTAATCAAAATTATTAAAACAAGAATGTCCATATAATTCTTTACTAGCTATTTGTTACCTATGTAGAAATATGTACCCTCAATTTGAATAACCGTGTCTCGCTCGTACCCGTGCCGTCTCTCTTCGCTGTCTCTTTCTATCCCATGACTTTTATATTGTTCGCTAACTTTCTTGTTTGTATAAGCAAATACACGTATTTGAAAGTTTGTATATTTGTAGGTTGAATTGTATAAGAACAAGTATAATAATTTTGTTCAGTTTTGACATTTTTAACGTAATTTTGGTTTATTGTTGACTTTATGAACCCTATAGCTACTTAAGAGTTTGTAGATTTACTATCGACTTAGTTCGGAGTTCGTATTCTATTCCAACTCATTAGAATTGAATTGTAATCAAACACACTTGTTTCGATGTGTGTTCTGTGGTATCTATCTTGTAAGTTATTAATCTAGTTCAGTTCCAGCAAACCATAACTTGGTTTTTATAAGCAAGATACGACCTAAGTACCTATGTCAGTTTTATTATTTTGTTTTATGGCGGTGCGGTTTTTGTTTTACTAAATCTGTAAGTTAAATACCTTCGATGTACAGTTTCGATAAGATTTACTCCATCCCTTTGTCTTGTTTTCCAATCTGTATGTATGAAACGGCACAGGATTTATCGCCACAGTCTCATAAATCGAAACGTTCTGTCATATTTTGTCGCATTAATGGCTTTTAAGTTAAATCGCCAATCATTTGGATTTTTGAGATACATCGGTACCTATACTATAGGTACCCTACTTTTTCCGACAGCGACTATTTTGTAGCAAATGTTATCCACAAAGCACATCGTCTTAGTTGTTAAGACGTGTATGTCACGCTATGCCTTGCCACAAAATTAGAGTATGTAGTAGGGTCAGCGTCAAAAGTAAGTGACAATTTTAGTACAGAATTTGACGTAACCCAGTACTAAAATTGTCAGTTACTTTTGACGCTGACTGTACCTATATGCACTTAATGTGTAATTTTTAACAAATGCAACACTCCGCAATCAGTGTCATTCCTAATTTGCCGTTGGCCCATTGGCCCATGACGTGTGCAGAGCGTCTAGTGTAATGAAAACGATGATGAATTCGATAACGATTTCGTTTGCGAGTTATCGCAAAATTGTGTGGAAACTGTAACAGCGCTGCCAACGGAACGTTTGCACAACTGCCGTGGTCCATACAATTCCGTGATAACTCGTAAACGAAATCGTTATCTAATTCACCATCGTTATCATTACACTAGACGCTCTGCTCAACCTCCGAGTCGCTAACAGAAATGCTTACATACTTACCAAGACAAGTGATACATCGACACATCTTCTGCTGCAGCTGCTGTGTGCGGTCGTGATCGAAGTGCAAGCACCAAGGTACTACCGAACACAAGACTTGCATCCGGGAAGACGACTATCGCGAAAGCAAAACTTTCAATGTACTTACCTACCCAAATCAAATTATTCTGAAATTCGCTCATAATCTCGAAAATCAATTTGTCGATCGCGGCAGTTGTGTAAACGTGCCGCTTGGAGGAGCTGTTTTAGTTTCCATACAGTTCTTAGAGTTTATTCGCAAACGAAATCGCTATCGATCCATGATCGTTTCCATATACAAAGCACTCTGCTGTTTTGCGCACGCGACTGACGAATCTGCTAGCAGCGCACAACTACCCACCTTTTCTCTGCAAGTTTTATTAAAAAAATACGATAACGAATCACTTCTATACTAAGTAATTTACTTATTATTTTGTAATACATCGAAGAAAACTGTGTGGTGCGATAAATACAAGCTGCTATGTTACCGACTTGTGACTTCCACTCATCTAGATCTTATTCTGTTTTAATTTTACGGAAAATGATACAAATTCGTAACCCCCACGGACATCTAATTAACTGTCTAACTCGGTCCGGTACAAATCCGCCGTCAAGTTAAACAAACAAAGTTACTGCGTTAATAAATCAAAAAATTAATAAATAACTATATCGAAATAGTTAACACCAATTATCACTTAGTAAGTAGCTTTGTACAGTCGAGTTCATTAATATATGAGCAAAACTGAGGGTTCAAAAATATCTGTACACCTTTATGACATTGACAATAAGGTGCAAAAGTATACATATTTGGCATTTGTCTGCTCATACACTTATGAACTCGACTGTACTTTACACACTCAACCTGCATAGGTATAGATAAAATTCACCGTAGGTATTTTTGTCATTTATAAGTACGTAGCTGTATCGTCTGTGAAATCTGCTGCAAACAATTTTAAAATTAGATAAACCTTTTTTTATTAACTGATTCATATCTATTGTGTTCATTTCGTTTGCGTCCTAACCATTGTCTAGTTCAACTTTTCAATTCGAGTCAGCATGACGCTGAGATGATGACGAAATATACACTTCGTATTTCATTGAAGCAATGTTGCTCGATCAATCACTATTGGGATGTGTTTTAACCAAATCAAATCAAATAAGTAAGAAGAGGGACAAGTTTTTTGACTGATATTTGTTTTTCCTTTTTTTTCTTTTTTTTTGCATGCATAATTGTTAAGTTGTTGTTTATTTGTTTTATTTTGGCTAAAATCTGTATCAAATTTTGTACCAATAAATGTCTTTCTTTCTTTCTTTCTTTTCTATCAATAAATATCTCACATCATTCCACCGCCAGACCACTTTTACTCGTATGGTATGATACTCTTGCATTGACACCGAAGTTCATTGACAAATAGGTATCCCAAAATTGAAATCGAACAAAACACGTAATTTCTTGCGTGATTGTCTCAAAAGGCGACATATTTAACAACTAACTCTGGCTATTAATAATAATAACTCTGATTCTCAGATACTGTCTGTTCATTTGTACGAATTAATATCAAGAAAAGAAAGTGAACTTGAACGCTTTTGAGCAAAATACACGAAACGCAAAACACATACATGATACGTTTTGTGAAACTCGGAACGTGCAAAACCATTGGTTATATTTTGGGTGTTTTACAGGAAAAAGTTAACTTTGAGTATTAGATATAACAATTAGTTATACTTAAAGCTTCTCTGTGTACACGATGTTACACGTGGAGCCGGCGAGAATTAAAGCGTAGAGTGTTCTAGGGTAGGGACCTCTTCCACGTACTGCTTACGCCCAGGTTTTTCGCCGAGTTGGTCCACGGCACCTCTTGGTCGTGCAGTCGGTGCGGCGGCGGCGGCCACTTCAGTCCCAGGGAAACGCCTTTTTTTTGGGCGGTGGGAAAATGCTTTACGCATACCGCCACGTCTTGGGGACGACGCGACGTTTATGTAGGGCTCTCCTCACAGGAAGGCATACCGATTAAAAACCCACCGGTGGTTCCTGCCCGCCAGATTAATAGGCGTCGGGGGGTCCCTAGGGATGCACCAGCTCACTTTTTCGTCGCGTGGGTGATATTCGTCGACGAAGTGAAGTAGGCTGCGTCGTCGGCGAAAACTCCCAGTTGGACGTCACCGATCACCGGAGATTCGTCGATGAAGAGAACTAAAGGGCCGGTGACAGACAGCTTCGCTGTGGGACGCCCGCTAGGATGCGGTGCTCCGTTGAGGTAGCATCTTCCACCGTCACGAGGTGTCTTCTGTCATTTAGGAAGGAGGCCAGAGCGCGGACGATTCTTCTTGGAGCTGATAACGCAGATAATTTGAATAGCAGCCGTCGAACGCCTTTTCAATATCCAGTATTACAGCCGCTGCTTGCTCCTTCCTGTTTCTCAGCTCGGCTAGGACACTTCCTGAAGCCCTCTCGTTAGCTGCAGGGTTCTGGAGCGCGCTCTACGAAAGCTGAACTGTTCGGGGCGCGGTGCTATGTGTGGTTGCAGATGTTTTAGCATTAAACTTTCGTACACCTTGGCGGTGGTGCTGAGAAGCGCGATCGGTCGATGACTCTTCGGTTTCTGTAGAATCTTCCCGAGCTTCGGTATCATTATCAACCGACCGAGCTTTCAGGCCGTCGGGAAATGGCTGGTGCGCGTGACCCCGTTTAAGATTCTAGTCATCGCCGCGATGGTGCATCGCGGTAGATGTCGCAGGGCCAGATTCGGGATCGTGTCGACGCCAGGTA
>BHDV01063508.1:69413-121851 GCA_005406045.1 Adoxophyes honmai
CATGTTAGGCTGGTTCGATGGCTTTTTGGCTGACCTACCTCCAGTGTCAGGTTAACGTGTCACTTATGGGACACCCTGTATGTAGAGTCGATGGTACTGAATCGTGTAACACTTACGCGCTGGACGGCTGGCAGACGTTGGTATGTTACTACGGAATCTGTTGTGGAACGATGTAATAGAGTTGCCAGGACATTGCATTTCCAACACTTTGGAGATCGCAATGCCTTAAGCTTCATAGTCCGATTATTCAATTTTAAGCGACTCGCAGTTTTTATTATTTTTTTCGAGATAATGCAAACAGTAAAACAAATACCGCAAAGAGCGCTATTGAAAAAAATCAGAGCAATACGGAGACAACAACTACCCGGTATCATACACAAGCGCGCATTATAATGCGGGCAATACATACCTACCCGGAAATTCAAATCGTAAGCACCAATCGAGAATTGTGAGAAATCTAAGCTTTAATTTATACCAGTATTTTTATTGCATAAAGTATCATGACCTGTGTTTCTGTGCCAAGAATAGAATTGAAAGATTGACATAACGATTTTTTTTTCTATTGAGCCAACTTTACCAACAAAAGCCCGTACTCAAAAAAGTATTACACCCACCTACAAAACTTACTTAAGCACAGCAATAATAAATAGCCTTAGTAAAAAAAGATCAGTTCAAAAAGCAAGTAAAATGATGACGACTACATAAAGTCGGATTAATTTCACTTATTATTAAATTAGCTTCATTTAAAAGTATGTAGTTAAATAAAAACCTGTAAAGTGGCAATAGCAAACAACATACTCCGTCGTCGTCCGTCGACAATGTCCCCGTTCTTTCTTTGCTTTAAGTTATAACAACACGAGTGAATTTTTAATAGAGTAGAGCAAGTAAAGTTTTAGCTACAAAATGTTTGAATAGCCCGTCATAATGGAGATGTGAGAATTGAGACCGTGAGACCGGTTTGTTTTACCGGCTTACCAAAACATAATAATGTTAACACCAACTATTATTAAATACCCGTAGGTACGTATAATTCCGAGGCAGGAAGTAAACTTTAACGTCCTAGAAGTTCAAAATGAAATGTCAGTTTATGTAAACGAAACGAGAATATCTATTTATAAATTATGTTTGTTTATTTTCACAGCGGGTTTGTTTTTTCTGATTGGATGATGGCCACCAGATGGCGTCTCTACATGGTGTTCACGGTATAGTTTGTAATGTATTGGATTCGTTATACAAGGAGCTGTTTGTTATACACAAGTTATCTTATTTTTATGGGAACGTATCTATAGGCGGAAGCGCTTGGTCTACTTACAGACAGGAAGCGTTATTACAAATATTAGACTGACTCAGAATGCTATGCTTGATTTTGTACAATCTCGATTAATCGTCGGTAACAACACAAATTAAAGACCATCAGTCTAACCCTACTTACTTAGTGAACTACCTTGTATTCAACTAAATATGTATCTTATCGTATTGTTAGTATTTATTTAGGAGAGAGAGCTTCATTCTCCAGCACCATATAGACAAAGCTTAACTATGCCGTGTAAACATGGCACTGCGTGCGCGCACTCTCCTCGCCAGCTATGGAATTTACAACAAAAGTATTTTTTATTAAATGTTTGATTTACTAAATATGTAATGTAAACTTGAATACCTACCTATCTAAAATTGCTAAAAGCTAAAAGTGGTCCACGACGTAAAAGAATGAGTTATAGTAATTAAGTAAAAGTAAAAAACGCTTTATCAATAATTGGGTAACGAAATAATTATAGTTAAAATTTTGATTGTACGATATAAAAAATCTAAAAAATATGCCAGAAATGGCTACAAAACGTGAAACAGCCATAGCTTGGTTTAGGTTATTAGCATTTGGTATGTTCTGTCTACCCCCATTTGGGAATACAGGAGTGATATGTATGTAAAAAAATCACAATTCCGTTGACAATTACTCCAAACTTATACATACCATATATAGTATGAAGGAAAATAACAGCAAAACAAACAGCCTTTGTCCTCTTCTCATTACCAAACCACGTAAAAAGAAGAATTAACCAAATCGATGCAAAGGGTTTCTGAGATAAATCAGAGGCAGACAATGGTGTGCAGTCAACTCGAATACTGTCAGCCAATATGTACAATAGAATTTTGTTATAAACAAGCCAATACTCGTAGTTTATTTTTACTTTTACTCCGTTTCATTTAAGATAAGACTTTTTAAAGGAATTTTTTTTTTTCCCAGGAATCTAAAGGTAAAACTGGAAATCAGTATTGCAGTAACACTTATTAGAACTTAGAAGAAAATTATAACAAACAGTGATATGATGTTCTTAATACAAAATATGGTATTCCATATGCGGTGACGCCTTGGGTGTACTTAAAACGTGTGATGATTTGACTGTTAATATTTTTATTTTAAATGAAACGGAGTATAGTTATTAAAAATTCTGGCTCAGAAATGATTTATATTAATCCGCATTGATTGTAACGCAGCTACAATATTCTCGGTAGCACAATAAAGCCTGTCTGCGGGCCTGCGCTTGCGATGCATAAAATCAATCGGATTAACGGCATTCATCTGATGATATCAAAACAAACATGCTGCCAAAAACACTAATTGATTTCAAAAACGAGGAAAGACGCGGGTTATCCTAATCCACAGCAACCTACGGGGTCCTATTTCCAGGTTACTAGAGAGTCTGGAGACCTCATGATTATTAGGCACTAAAACCCCTTAAGAAATCCGCAGTTATTACTAATCATCAGTTAAATGGTAAACGTTGTGCTACGGCACAAAACAAAGTTTTCTCGACAGATTTTACATTTTACGAAGCGTAACTGTTGTGAATACTTTCATCAAAATTATCTCAGATTTTATCGCTGGAGTTATAAAAATCTGTAAACAACTGAGCTATTTTATATTCAGTTCAAATAAAAGGATTATGCTAATGGTAATGGAGCGTTTTGATACCAGCACGAACTGTAACAGTTTATGGTATTCATGGTTCGCTAGGCACGTGTATCACTTAAGTCGCGTCCGACCGTTGAAAATGTTGGAGAAATATCAACGAACTGAAGAACAATGGAGTATTATGTGGTAATAGTGGAAATATATTCCTTTACTTTTGCTTGGAAGAAGTATCTAAACAAATAATAGCATTGTTGCTAATACAAAGCAAAAGGACATACACAATTAATGTAATAAAGTTATTTGTACAGTTATTGTAAGTACAATTATTTAATCTATTGCCATACTGAGTTATCACCATCAATACCTACCCCAAAAAACCGGCCAAGTGCGAGTCGGACTCACGCACTGAGGGTTCCGTAAACGATACGTAAGTAAACGATACCTTGATGTAACTTACAGCCAACGCCATCTAGTGACAGATTTTCGAACTAATGATAAATTTTTATTTTTATTAATTAAAAAAAAACTACTTGGTAGATTTTGTTCAAACCAATTTTCGTTGGTAGTTTTTATAGTAATGTACATCATATATTTTTTTTAGATTTATCACTCTTTTATTTTAGAAGTTAGAGGGGGGGGGACACAACTTTTTCAACTTTGGAAGCGTCTGTCGCGCAAACGATACACTTCAGAAAAGTATGACGTTAGAAACCTCAATATCATTTTTGAAGAGCTATCCATAGATACCCCACACGTATGGGTATGATGAAAAATTTTTTTTTGAGTTTCAGTTCCATGTATGGGGAACCCTAAAAAATTGTTGCTTTTTTTTTAATTTTGTGTCAAAATCTTAATGCGGTTCACAGAACACATCTACTCACCAAGTTTTATTAGTATAGCTCTCATAGTTTCCGAAAAAAGTGGCTGTGACATACGGACAGACGGACAGACGGACAGACGGACAGACGGACAGACGGACAGACATGACGAATCTATAAGGGTTCCGTTTTTTGCCATTTGGCTACGGAACCCTAAAAAGAGCTATAATTTTGTCCAGGTTTCGGAAAGATAAACTTATATTAATTAGATTACATAAAATACAGAACGGCATTGCCGTTGAGGTTGAAAAGAATAAAACCATGAATGTTCGCTTTTGCCCTAAGAACACAATACCAAATCGGGAAGTAAGTACTGTGGTGTTATTCTATGCGTAAAATATAAAACACGCATACGAGCGTAGCGTTGAGGTGTCAAAATTAGATGTCATATAAAATTTTAAACACCGCTGAAGAATCAATAAAAACATTACATTTTTAAACAAACACGTGAAACTAAAGTCGCACGACGTCAAAACATAATTTTATCTTATCCTGGTTCGGGACAGGACCGAGTGAACGGCTGTAACCAGGCTCCTAGAGCTCAACCTGCCCCGCGGAGGGCGCCGGGCTTGGGGCTCCCTGGGGGAAAATCCCCGATGTTTAGAGATCTTTAACGCTGGTCAAGTTCGAAGCCTCGGACAAGTTACTTGTCGGGGTCATAACCTGTTTGTGACCCTCCCCCGAGACCGCGGCTGCGGCTGCCTTGCACTGACCCGAGCCCTTGACTCCCTGACTGATGAACATTCGAAACATATTTTCCGCATAAATCTGCTTTGAATGAATTTGTTTTGAGAAAAATCTGATATAGACACAACTAAGATTATGCTTGCGATTGTTTCGCGTACAGTGTGATATTTAATTAAACTTATATACCCATGCTTCATAAAATTATTAAACATCAGGCATCGAGATTTTGGTAGCATTTTTGAGCTGTCATAGGGACTTCTCGTTTATCGACTACCGATTATACATAATGTATATCGATAAATATAGAATACAATATAAAATTATTACGATTACAAGTAGAAGTTAACAATAGGCGGTCTTATCACCAATGAGCGATCTCTTTTTGATAACTTTTGGATACCAACTTTTAGGAAATTATAAATAGAAATTACAATAATAATATTTTATTAAAACAAACATACATACATACAATCACGCCTGTATTCCCAAATGGGGTAGGCAGATCACAGAAAACGCTACATAGACAAAACGAAGACGAAAAAACAGTAAAAAGTTCCGTTTGCAAACGTTAATTACTGGCAAACTAAGCCGAATCCAGCTTACATTATATGACATTATAGTTTCTAAAATATGGTCAGGAACACGGTGGTAAAGTTATGCGGTTTCCTCCCGAAGCACCCTGTATATAAAATCGGTAGTCGATAAACAAGAAGTCCCTGTGACAGCTCAAAAATGCTACCAAAATTCCGATGCCTGTTAATCATTAACTGATTTGCCTGCGGCTTCGTCTGCACAAAATGGCATAGCCAGAGCGCAATAACATAATCGCAGGTGACCAAAGGACCTTCCTTGGCTAATGCCGTTTAAGGCTCAATTCACACCAGAAGAGCGGCGAAGGGCGGCGGAGCGCAGCGACCCGCTCGGTAGAGTAGGCGCGAGGATTCCCGCGACTGCTCGAAAAATCGCTGGAATGCGCAGGAAGTCGCTGGAATGCGCGGGAAGTCCAAGATCTCTGGGCGGGATATTGCCAGCGGCCGCTCGCGACTGCTCGAGCATCCTCGGGCATTCCCGCGACGTCTCGCGCAGTCACACGGCTTCGTTTATGGAATTCGCCGGAATTCCCGCGGATCCGCGGGCATCCGCGCGCATCCGCGCGCCTCGTTGGAGTTTCTCATGCGATAATAAGTCTTATTGTAATGAAAATAAAGTTAAAATTTTCATGACACTGACACTGCGCTCCGGTTCGCCGCCCTACGCCACTCTTCTGGTGTGAATTGAGCCTAAGAATACGCACCCCCAATTATTTTCGGCACCTTACTCCAGGGGCTGCTCCAGATAAATTTCTCATTGTACCTAATATTGCTTTAATTTACAATTAAGTCTGATTTTTTCAGTTAGTTAAGCAAATTAACATTCACTTTTAAGATATTGCAAACAACTAAGTTTTATTAAAATAAATTCCGTAGTACGAATATTTACGTGAAAGAATGACAAACACATCCATCCATACAAACTTTCATGTTTACAATATTAGTAAAAAGAAGGATTTCATTAATAGAATACTAATTGAAAAAAACGAGTGTTTCATCATAATTATGACAAAATAAAACAAATGTATTATTAAACTCTATAATCCTGTATTGAATCGCTTCATAAAATGAAAACAGATCAAATTACGATCACACCAACCGAAGTGTTGGCGTCGTATCTAGGTCGAGCAAACCGGCTTCGTCAGAGCCGCAGGTGTCTCGAAACTGATTTGAAGACCTACAAGTAATTTACAATAACTTAACGACACCTAAAAAAATAAGATATGATCGCGGGAAACACTGTGAGAATTTGTTTAAGGTACATAAGTACTCCGTAAGAAACGCTATCCCCTTCTGGCTGCAGAGCTGCCAAGTGCCAACATCCAGCAAAGGGCATAAAATTGAAATTGGCTAGAACAGTCGATTTGAGATTGTTTGCGTAGGGTATTTGATTTGTTGAAATGACGGCCGCGTGTTGTATTTATTGTGGCCGCCGCGGCGGGCTCGTGGATATTGTTAAGGCACACAATGCGAGTGCAGCGGGCCGTTGTGCCTTGTGAAATGTTGCGCGACTACTTTTTTCGTCTGGATTCTATACTCACAATACTCGTTTTTTAAGACGCGAGCTCGAGATGTACAGGTTTATCTGTTTAAAATTTATTAACATCGAGAAACAATTTAAAACCTTTAGTTAGCCCATAAGAGATTTTGATGTATGGAAATGTATGCTATTATAGCTTATTGTATTCTGAGAAACTTATAATATTTTAAATTGTCTGTTTATTTTTTACGTGGGATATTTACCTACATGTTTATAAAGAAAATATCGAATGGCATTGAAACTGTTACATAAAACAGTTGTGTTTTTAATGTAACAAACACACCCGTATTTCAAGGTTTTATAGCAATGAATCTATGACAAATACCCGAAATTTATTGACTATAAACAATTACTTTCTTTACCTATGATCTCATGTACATGATAGCTACGTCTATGCTACAAATGCGTTTGCGTCTCCGCTTCCATACCAGAAGAACACACTAACACGCATCACACAAAGTAAAGGACCACACCACCTACTACAGTGCTCGGCATTCAAGTTGGCCAAAATTTTGAGGTCGTTTTTTAGGTCTCTTAGTGGTAAAGCGGGACGCAGAGGAGGCGCTCGTTGTTTGATGGTTTCCTCCAGCACCGCGATGCGGACCTGTCAATTTTGGCCAAATTGAATGCCGAGCACTGTACCGCCTTATCACAGGGACAGTGATGCGGGGTTCATACTCATTCCGAGATCATTATCAAACCATTATCGTTGTTATCTTAACACACAACACGGTATAAAACTGTGTCAGTTTTAATAAAAAACATACTTGAAACGTAACTTAAGTTAGCCTTTGAGAACATAATTAGTAACTTATGCCTGAAATAGTTTCACCACATTATGCACTCAAACTTCGCTGTACCATGGAAATTATATTCCTACCATTGACTCTATAATACCTTTAGGACTAATTTAAACGGCCTCAATACAATTTGTTAAAACTTTAACGTGTGGGTATACAATTACATTGTCAGATTATAAACTAGGTGATTATAAACTTCCAAACCCAACATCACACGGTAAATTACGTCAAGGGTAAGTACTCACCGACATGTGAAGTTTTAAAGATTTTTTTTTATCAAACAGATGGAACACGAGTTGGAGGGTCACCTGGTGGTAAGAGATCATCGCCACCGACGAACACCTACAGCATAGTTAGGGCTGCAAGTGAATATCCAGCTTTGCAATTGATGGCTCACTCGCCTTTTGAAGACACCAAGAAACATAGCCAGATGGGAAAATGTCAGCAGTGTAGAAAAAAACATCTAAACCGCACAGTGAGGGAGAAAGAATCATACATACTCGTACATGCCAAAATGCCACTCGCAACTGATGATAACAGGGATTCGGTGTACTTATTACTAAACAATTACGACACGAATAAGTATGTTTATTTTTCCACTTATGAGTTGGATAATTTCCGTGGCAGACATAAATAAAAAATATCAAAGGATAAATAACACTAATTGCCTAGTTCCAAATTGGACAATTTAATATCTCTGATTTTCCTATTAAATTATAATAAATAAATAAATTATTAAATATCGCTGGACAATTTTTACACCAATCGTCTAGTCCCAAAGTAGGCAATTTAATGCCTGTGTTATGGGTACAAGACAACGGATAAACATACTTATACATAGATAAACATCCAAGACTCGAAAGCAAACATTCGTATTCATCATACAAACATCTGCCCCGACCGGGGATCGAACCCGGGACCTTAAGCTTCACAGTCAGGTTCTCTAACCGCCAGTGCCGTAACTAGGGCGGTGCCAGCGGTGCCCAGGCACAGGGCGCAGACCCTGGAGGGGCGCAGAAATGACCAGACCAGTATCTTCCAGGGCGCAGTTTTGAAAGCTCGCACCGGGCGCATAAAAGGCTAGTTACGGCACTGCTAACCGCTGGGCTATCCGGCCGTCAATGCCACCTATGATGCTGGAAAGTGTTTTTATCTCACACATACCTGCCCCAAACGAGATTCGAAGCCGGTACCTCAAGCATCACTAGACACAATTGTCATCCTCTAACTACTAGGCTATCCAGTTGTGTGTTAATATGAAAGATAGTAAAGGTTAGTTCTTCATCTAATCATCTTTGTATGTAACTACTTTCAAGTAGCGGATATTATCCGGATGTATATGTGGCAGTAATGATGAACGAGCTCACCATAGATTTCTATTTCCACAACCATTTAAAATATATTCTATAAGTGTATTATCTTAGATAAACAAACCGTTGATAATTAACAAACTTATAACTCATTAATATGGTCTTAAAACTAAAAGTATTAATTAGGTAAGAGTAAACGTTATAACAGCGTAGCTATCGCAGTCCAACTTTCGTATTACCCTCACAAGTTCAGCCGTCTCGCTCTAGTCCTCTTTCTCCCTCGTGTTTTATTGAACTTTTTAGGGTTCCGTATTTTCCTCAATCTCCGAGATGACATTGTTTATTTTATTTCTGTCGCAGGCAATCCATCCGGCCGGATGATGTCCGGCAATAAACGTCAATGAGACGAGCCAGTGATTCGGTGTTAGTGTCAGAATTGGGAAAGTCGAAACCCTGTTTTATAATCGAATTATAGCCTAATAAATTAAGGTTAATTAAGGTAAGAACCTCGGAATCCGAGATACCCAGCTGGAAGTTTTGTAAATATTTGCATATTGAGGCCCTAAAAGTTGTCTCAAAACCTACATATTCTAGGGTGTGAGCGACTATTAAATTTCAAGGTCAAAAGTCACAAAAATCTGTTTTTTGCGCTTCTTTTGTAAATATCTCATTTCCTATGGATTTTTGCTATTTGTGTTTCTTATCAATATTGTAGAATACAAAATTCTCTACAAGTTCTGTTTTTTATTTTTTTTATACGGTGAACCGATTTCGAGATAGAGGGCGGAGAGCGCGCGGTCATAACATCACTTTGGGTCGACCGGTCTCCGATCGAAAACGCGCCATTATATACTTGATGAACTATCGATAGATCAATGATTATAAATATTTGATTAGTTAAATCAATGTGGCTTTGGGTTGGCTGCTGACTGTCTTCATTTTTTGGCGTAAATTAGAAGATGTGTCCCTCTACCCTGGATTTTTGCAATTATAGTTGATTTTTTTCTATGTACCAGACCAGCAGGTTTTCGATTTTTGACGTAAAATGAGGTGACCCACTAAGTTCAATATTTTTTGTAAAGGAGGAATGTCGATTTCGACAGTAGTTTGGTTGGGCTCTAGTGCTTTCTAATCAGGGTCACCAGGTACTCCAGATCTTCAATTATCTCAATTTTTATATTTTTCCCTTTATGTAGTCATTAATCCCTAATTCTGTACCAAATTTCAGCTTTGTGAGTTTATGGGAAGTAGGTACTAGTTCTATTTTGATGATCATGAGTGAGTGAGTGAGTGTCGAAAATGCGAAACTTTGCTTTCGTTTAACTTCGGTACTAAATGACCTGCTGATTTGAAATTTTGTATTTTAAGTATGTAATTATAGCTTACTAGATGACAAAAATTTCAGCGTTCTGGTCTTATCCAGAAGTGCTCAAATAGGTGCCTGAAAACGCAGCGAAATGGATCCAGTAAAGGATGGAACGGCAGTGCTTGCTTCGCGCTCGACTTGGTGGGGGCACGGCCGTGCCCCCGACCATCAACTTCTGCAGCATTTTGAAGTTTTACAATATCTGTGTCGTTTTGGCCATCGAAGTACCCAAGGCCTTAAGTGATGCTGTGACCGCGCGCTCTCCGACCTATATCTCGAAAACGGTTCACCGTATAAAAAAAATAAAAAACAGATCTTGTAGAGAATTTTGTATTCTACAATATTGATAAGAAACACAAACAGCAAAAATCCATAGGAAATGAGATATTTACAAAAGAAGCGCAAAAAACAGATTTTTGTGACTTTTGACCTTGAAATTTAATAGTCGCTCACACCTTAGAATATGTAGGTTTTGAGACAACTTTTAGGGCCTCAATATGCAAATATTTACAAAACTTCCAGCTGGGTATCTCGGATTCCGAGGTCATTTCCTAACCTTATTAGACTATTAAAGAACCCCTAGAGTTAGCTAAAACCCAAAACAAAAGAGGGCATTACCTTTCCAACCTAGTGTTTTTGGAGTTTGAAATTCGATAGCAATATATACTTACTGGTTATTTAATTTTCCGTAAGAATCCCGTATGCTTTATTCAATTTAATTTGTTTATAAAATAAATCACGAACATTGTAAAGGAATGTAAATAAAAAACATAATTAATTACAAAACAAAAAGCTCTTAAAAGCTTTCCATTTCAAACTCAGTAGGGTTGGGGTGGCGCCCCTCGGTTGTTATTACAAACTAAATTTCGCTCTAGATACATTTTCGTACGCGCTGTCGTTTACGTAATATAAGCTTTTTTTCTTTATTATGCTGTGTACCAAACGATCCAGGTTGTAATTTACCCCTGATTACTGTTTATTTTAATTACGTACCTCATTTTTAATTTGTCATCCAAGATAGCTATCATGTAGATAGGTAAGTAGTTCATGACGTGAATATGGAAATTGAAGGTTATTTATTCTCTGAACACTCGCAACCCGCGTAATGAAATCCCACTATGAATTCAACAAGATTCCCGCCACGCTATTATTGATAATGCTACTAAGTAATTTCCTGAACATTAATCGAGTCGATCGACTTTTAACCCGTGGCCATGATACCCGCAAAGGGCCCGCAACCTCAACATTGAGGATACGTATAAACTGGTTAGTTTGATTTTGTTCATTTACATTCTAACTTCTAACCAATTTAACATCGGATTAATTTGTGGGATGTTTGTTAAATTTTTTCAGTTGTAAATTGGAGTTGTATGAAGGAGCGTCCCGGCGCGGGCCGGAGCGGAATAACACATGGGGTGCAGCGAAGGGTGCGGGCCGCCCACTGAAAAGTGCGCGGGTGGGGCTGAACAAACTCGCGGGGACATACAACTGCGGACTCACACTTTCCCAACAATTTTCTTCCCGGAAATTACGAGTATTAATAATACGAAAATGTTTTTTTTACAACATAGGATTTTGAGGATATCTGGTTCCAGAAGACTGATTTCAGGTCCTGGTAAACTGAATACAAACTACAATATTACTTTTAGTTACTAAGAGGCAAAATTTAAATAAAACGACACGACTTAAATAAAATCAAGCTAAAACTAATAAATTCTTAAAATTCCGTTTCAAAACACGAAAAGTAGGTGATTGAAATAAAACATGACAAATTGCCACTAAACTAGTTGTTAAAAACACAATAAGTGAGAGATAAGAATGTAACTACGATAGAAAGTGTGTCACATTCACGTTTGAATGAAGACGCATCCGGTCGTAAATCTTACGTAAAGTATTCACGATAAGTTAAATGGAAAAAAGTAGGAGTAAGTCGTTTTGACATAAGAAAATGTATTATTATAATATTTATAATGTAGCATGTAAACATACGTACCTTATATCTATTTAGTTATGTTTTTAGTTTGTCATTCTGTTTATGTGGCTCAAGTAACAGTCTCAGAAACGTTAGAAAAAGTATGCTGAAAAATGTATCCGCGGGTGGGGCAGTTGAACGTCCCCGCAGCATGTACTCTCAAATAGGGGAACAAGCATTTTAGCATTACCCCCGTGCAACTCTTCCCGCGGGGAGGGGGCGGGCCCACGGCGACGTAAAAATCAATATGCCGGAGTTGTTAAATCACGCTTATAAACGAGCACTCGTCTTCGTTTCATTCCTGAAATTGCTCAAGCATTTTTAAGCGTTGTACCCGAGTAACGAACAACGTGACATGGTGACGTTGAACTATGGCATCACTGCGGGCCTATTGATTGGCTATGTCGCGGGGCTGGCGTAGTAACGGGTCAAAACTTACAAGGTCAAAAATACCATGATATGAATGTAGATAGATTATTATCCCTTATATGAATCATGTAACTTATTTCAATTACTCAACCCATCCAATGCGTTTCACAGTGCAGACGCGTAAAACATTTTATGTGATTTTCCTGTTCCTATCTGTTCAAAAGATCGTGAAAATTAGTGTAAATGTTCCTGGGAGTCGGTTTTAGTCACAAGCTACGAGTATAACAGCCTCAAGTTTTTCCGGAAGACAAAGTAGCAGTAAATTTTTCATTACAAAACAATAGTTCTCATAAAATACAAATGTTACATCTAAACCAAAATGAGCCAAAGTAGGTAAGTACTTGGGTCCTGAAATCGGGCGGAAGTGGCGACCGGAAGAGCTTGGTTAGTAGGGAGCCCCGGGTTTGTAGTAGTAGGCGACTGTTACAATATCAACTAATACGGAATTTTCCGCTTATTTTTCGAACTGCTTTCATTTGATTTATAAAATAGAGGACATGTAAGTAGCCACGGTTGGTAGAGTCAGCGGTAAGTGGATAACCTTATTTCCTAATTTCCTAGTAATCAACATCACGTTCATTTTGACTAACACAAGCCATTATAACCTCTTAGATTAATGAAAGTATGTATGATCAAACCGATAACTAACAATAGCAAGTTTTTTTTAAATGTAATGAAATCTTTAATGTCTGTACTTACAAATAGGTAAACAACAAAAAGAAAAATCACCCTGGAGAGGTATTTATTTGCAAAACTACTCTTTATTCTTTAGTCTTTCACAACACTCAACACATTCATATTTTACAATTTTTTATATCGTCATGTGAAGATTACTACTTATACGTTCATTTTTCTTATTAGTCGCCTGTTACATACGTACAGCTAGTCTTCGTATATACAACCGGACTCTTATGGTCTCAAACATTCCCAATTCTATTTCCAATACCTCGAACATTCAGCTTAGCTCAGACCCTCACCCTGTAACTGCCCAAGGGTTTCCCACCTTTTGCTATAAAAAATACATCAAACACATATGATAGGCACTTAAATAGCCATCCATAACCATAATGTTTATTTACGACTAATATTATTTGCATGAAAAGAAATAAGCATAAATTTTACGCAACGAAAAATTACAATATTCTCGGAAATTTACGCTATAGATAGGTAGGTACACTCTGAACTTCACCAAGTTAAATACTTGGAACGGAAAATTAAATCACGAAAACTCATTAACTCAGCGTAATTGTACCTGAAATCTACCAGATGATTTTTACTAGTAAAAGCTTTATTAAGTTAAAACAAGTTATGCAATTTGTTAAAAGGATATTACGAAATTGAAACACTTACAAATGCTAACTTAAAGTAATCAGAAATGAAATATGAAGGAAAACATAATTAATTCAAACGAATATAGGTACCTACCCCGCGAACAAAATAAGAGTGTGGGGTTGAATGAAAACAATCAACACAACACAGCTACATGTACAATAGCTGTGCTACGTCAATAAAATAACGGCATGTATAGCGTAGCTATAGCCTTGTACTCGCGATGTTGTTCGTTGTTTCTCTTTGACATGATTATCAAGTTTTCTTTCATCGGTTTTGTACTTTACATGTAAAGCGTTTTACTTTTACACGCACGTACAGAAAGATCTGATACAATGTATCACACTCCGTAAGGCAAAAATCTCCCAAACAAAACTAAGAAATCATTAATTTTATTAACTTTAACTAATTTAAGGAAGAAATGGTGTGTGTCTGTACTGATACGTCAAGTGCAAAAAAGTAGTTGTTAAGGCCAATGCTTAAATAAAATAAAATAAACGGATTGCAATATACCTTATCATTATCAGTATGCAATCATTTAACCTATAACCAGTACATATTTTTTTTATTACTTCAGTTATTTATAATACATCTATATACGATCCAATAGCTACAGACTTATATGTCATGTTAGAATTAACTTAAATAGGGCATTTAGGAAAACTAAAAAAAATGTGTTGACTTTAGCAATAGACACGTGTAACACTATTGGTAGTAGATAATACGTTTGTACGATACGACCTTCACCCATCTGTTTAATAGATTAAAATAAACAGTTGAAAAAAAGTAAATTATAAAACTTTACGTTCTATCAAATGAGTTCAATAGGTACTAGGTACATACCTAATAAGCAATGAAAGTAAAGCGTTGAATAGTCTACTCTTTCTTAGCATATTTACTTTTTATGTACCTTCTAAACCTATAACTAGCTGTAGTGTGAACGACACTGTAGTGTGGACAGCAAAACAATTTTGTTGAAGTGTAATACCTATATTTTTTATTGTTATGATTATTTAATATTTTTTAATATAACTATAGCCTTAATAGAAAATGCTTTTCGTACATTAAGTAAACACACATAGTAGATAATTGCTTCTAGTTTAGATCTCAGATTATAGAACCCAAAACGGAAACGAGAATTACAGACCAAGGGTCCGTAGAGATTCCCGTGGAGTGGCTGCGTCAGGTTCAAGTTTAAGAGGTAGATCTGAAGGAAGCACTCGTAATAGTTGAAGTCGGCAGTACTCTTGGGTAGATACTTACGATAAAAATATTCTTACCATTGTCTGCAATGGATTTTATTTCAATAAATTATCAATTTCGTCGTAACTTTCAGCCGAACTAACTTTCTCAGCCCAATCACAAAATCGAATTGAAAATTAGTTTTGATAATATATTTCGAATTTAATTTAAGAAAATAGGCCATTCGCAGTACCTTACTCTAACATGGAGCCTATTAATGTGGCTCTGAATTTATGGGAGTTAAGGCAATTTAGCCAAATAGGGAAAGTTGTATGTCTACATCCGTAAGTAAGTAATATAATCGCGATAAAATATGAAATAGTTACCTAAAAGTAAAAAGTAATATTACTTGTCCCGTTAAAGTGGGTCACCCCCTCCCCGCGAGGCCCCCGTCCCCCTCCCCCTCCCACGGGCCCGTCTCTCGTCCGCCCGCGACTGTCCCCACCACCCACTTCACCCCCCAACATTCATTGTGCCGCAATATATTTCTTTTTATGTGCAAACAGAAAAGTTATTTATTTAAATTTTCTCACGAATTCGCATCGCAATTTTATTTTATTATATTATCCGTATCGCATTTAGAATGCCGTGTAAGCACTCGTATCAGCACTTTGTATTCATAAAGAAAATCTATCGGATGGAAGAACACTTGTATACTAATGACATTTGAGTGTAGTTATATTATTTCATTGGCTCTATGTACATCTTATCATAATTAACTTAATTCAATAAAATACTAGAATGCGTGTTCAAAAACCTTGATCCACGCCACTCTGGGCGCTCTATCTACTCTACGCCATCGCTATTATGTCCCCAAATAATTAAATTTAAAGCGCCCGACGTAGTAGGGCATAATATTAAATTGAATAATAAAACTCAATTGCATTGCAAAGATCACAATTTCCTGACATCAGCCTGGAGAAAGTCGGTGCGAGAACAATTTTAAAACGAATTGCCTGCGCCGTAATAGCGAGGATTGAATGAACGCGTGGATATTGCGTTATAGACTGTTTCGTTTGCTATACTTCTTATGATATTTACGCAATATTTCTACTCATTGAACGTAGATAGCGAAGTCACTTCACTATCAATTCCGAATGGGAAGAAAGGATTTAGATTGGAGAAGCACATCTTTATGAACTGATTTCTACTCGTAGTGCTGCCTCAGCTGCTTTAAGTTTTTTATAAATCACATTTTGATATTAACTTTTTTCGTGCGCTTTACTAGTGTGGTTATAGAAACAACTTGGTATTTTTTATGGTGAGGTAGGTAGTAAAACGAAACGTAAATTGTTTTCAAATCTATGTATGATATGATGATTAACGCTATAATCAAGAAATTTAAAAAACAACTTCAAATCGACAGTCTCATCTTCCGTGATCAGCTTACTGAATAGCTAAAAGAAAAAAACTGAAGATATTTTTATGAATATAATGTTAAAAACATAATGATAACTTGCATAAATACCTACAACATCAGCCTAAACGTGAGATAGTATTTTAAGAATTATTCTTGAACTCCTAACCTGAGCTGCACTTTCTATTAAATGTCAGCTCGACAAGACGTGAGCACAAATACTTGATTCGCTTAATAAATACAAAACCTACCTTATGCCAAAGTCGAATAAAATACACTACTAGTGTCATCATCATCACCTAGCAAGGAAACCGAAATTTACTATTACGTAAAATTACGGAATCGCTCTACGAATTCAATTGAAAGAATACCGGGTGTCCCGTGGCAGATTTTGGATTTCAAAGTTAATTTTAAAGATGTTTTTAATTGAGAATATAAATGTATTTGTAATGAAAAGAAAGATGAATCATGCGGATTTTATTTTTTAAAGCGTAATTTATCGAAATGTGTTCCATCGCAGCGCAATCAGTCGGGGAATTTTTCCAGTTCATTCTGATTGACGCGCTGCAGTACTGACGGAAAAATAGCGTCAACTTTTCGAGTCATATTTTTGTTTAATTCTAAAAGATTTGTCAGGTCATTATCGTATAAATTTATCTTCAAGTTTCCCCCATAGATAAAAAAAAACAAAGACGTGAGATCTGGTGATCTGGATGGCCATGTCAATGTCTTTAAACCGGCTATTCGATTTTCCGAGGAAGATTTTTTTCGAAGAAGGGTCACACATGTTCCTAGAGAACTCCTGCCGCTCTCTGGCCGACTAAGTTTAAAATTTCTGTACCAATTGGATCTTAAAAGGATGGAATTTAATGTCCAAGCTTGAAAAACGGTGCATGATGGTTTTTGGCAGCCGCAAACTTGACGCTTTCTTACGCTCGGAATGGCGGGGACTATTTTGCACGTTGCTTTCAAAACGTCCAATGTTTTGATCAGTCCTTCATGTTTGGTTGGGACCTGGAGGTGGCCTCTTTTACTGTTGGACGTATTGCATGGAACTTCTGGACCCACGTCCTAATCAGAATTCCACTCGGTTCAACACTTAATAGACAAATTTTGTAGTGAGAACAAAATGACCGGTGAGCTACAGCGCAGAAATTTACGCTTTAAAATACGCTTTAACTGCGAAACCACGGTGCACGCTAGTCCACTACTGCACCATGGGTAAACAATCCGCACAAATGCCAAGTCAAACGGTATTACTTTCTCGCGCCCACGCGCAACCGTTGGAAAAATATTCAAATTTCAAATCCAAAATCTGCCACGGGACACCCTGTACTATACTTTTCTCTGTTTCATCTGTTTTATCAAATGTAAAATCAAAAAGCCGGTGGCGACGATGTGGTGACATTATAATAGTACTCGTAATAATATAGTCAATATAATAATAATTACTAATAAATGAATAATTGAAATATATAATTTGTTTTATTTATTCCTATTTATTTTATATTTTAAACAGGCTCCAAGCAAAATGTTTGTTTACTAATGTAAACTAATAATTGGGAAACATAAGTTGATTAAAAGTTTCTAACGAATTTCGTGATTGTTAATATAAATTAAAAACTTTATGAGTTTATGGGATATTTTTCGAAATAACTTTCGTAATGAGTATAACAAAAGCCATAAAATAATTTCCCGCTATGCGAAATCCGTACTTCACGCCGGCAAACGGAAACTTTCGCAAAACTCCGAAATGAAACTGAAATATGTTAAATAGGTTTATTGCCTTAAAAGTATTCTCCTTTCAATCCCATAAGCTCCCTTTAATAACAAAATAACTGTTAAACTGGTGATCTCAGGCCTGTACAAATTATGATGAATCTCCATTAAAAAATAATTAATTTGGGCTGAAAAGCTTTTTCATGTGCTCGAAACCTGGTGAATGAGTTATAATAAATGTCTGTTTATTATTTGCTAGTTTACGTACGCGGGTCCGCTCAGACTTATTTTCCGGGATTAAAACAGCCTTAATTTTTCGACGTTCCTCATCAAATAGTCCAGTCAAAGTCAAACTGCAGGTTTAGCACGACGACGCGCGAGTCGAGACGAGCAAGATAGACTATATGTACTTGTCACAGTCAAACTAGAGACGTCAGAAAATGACAGGAAGTCTATCTCGCCCGCGAATAGACACGCGCGTGTTCCCATGCTAAGCTTACAGCGTCTCTATCTACAATCAACGTGACATGATCGACCTATCTATGCTCTAGCTAGGTCTTTGTCGCTTACTGTACAGTCTAGTTCTAGTACATTACGTAGATATGTATGTATTTACAGAAATTATTCAATTCATGTGGATTCAAATTTCAAATCAATTCAAACAAGTCATTAAGTGAATAGGTTAGGTACCTACCGTAAAAGACCATTTTTATTTTGATAATGATAATGACGTTGAAGAAGAAAATGACGATGACGGTGATGATGGTATTGCTACCTATTGAAATTCATAAGAACTACGTCTACGACTCCCAAAGATATCCCTTGTTCACAATGCAGTCGTTTCCAATAGGTAAGTAGATATGTACAAGCGTCTGTATTTGGAGTGTGAACTTGCATAAAATATAAGCATTCATTTCAATCGATTGGTGCCATTAACCTGTCCAAAACTTGATATAAATGCCAAAGTTTATGGAATTGGCTATTACAGAGCTTGGGTATCGAATTGAAATTAGATTAATAAGTTATGGTACCGCGAAAAGCTCTACCGACATCTTTCAAGGATCTCGGACAAGAATAAATTAAACATGGAACATTTTACTTCAATGGTATACAGGGTGGTCGGAAATTGACCGTAAATATTCTAACTAGTGGTCAGGTATACACGCGTCTGAAGAAAAAAAAGAAAATTCCAAGAAAAAACTACACGGGAGTTAGTTTTTTCCCGATTTTATTTTCATGAATATCTGAAAATATTACCCAGGCTTTTGTACTCCGACTCTTAGTCAACCGCGTAGCATCGCAATGTCGAACGATTGCAAGTGTGTACTCGCCGACTAACAGGATTTGCGTACGGGGCGTAAAGTACCTAGGTAAAATACAGTGCGCAACGACCTGAAAAGCGGTAAAAGATTTCTCCCACAAGGTCATTAATGAAAATTTTCAGGAAATATTTTACATGGTTTTTCTAAGAATAATATTTTGCATAACTTTATCTCCCATGATATCCGTACCAATATATAAATGTGAAAGTGTGTTTGTTTGTTTGTTTGTTTGTTCGTTTGTCCGTCTTTCACGGCTAAACGGAGCGATGGATTGACGTGATTTTTTAGGTAGAGATAGTTTAGGGCACGGAGAGTGACATAGGCTACTTTTTATCCCGGAAAAAATTGATGTTCCCGAGGGAAAACAAAAATATAGTTTGCTTGATAGATCGATAAATCGATATCGATCGATGATAGATCGATATCAATCGATAACGGATCGATAGATGATAGATCGATGGCGCCGTGTGTCGTTTGAAACGAGAAGTTTTCTTATAGTTGTGCTTTATACCGCAATATAACCGAGTACCACGCGGGCGGAGCCGCGGGCGGAAAGCTAGTACTTACCTAATTTACTCATTTAACTTCACTTTTTTTCGCCTTTGAGCTTTGATTATATTATGAATAAAATTTGCTAGTTGGTATCTTATTACAAGTAAGTTAAGAATATATTTTTACATAAAGAGAAGTAAAGTTTTTATACACCGCAAAGATAAAATATCCCTTAGTATATTCAAATAAGGCAAGGAAACGTTAAAATTTTTACTTACTGTTATACTTTATACACTTTTTTCTTTTTGGAGGCGAAGCCTAAAAACCCTAAAATCGTAAATAATGACTAGATTAAATGTTGGTATGAGCTCGAAATTGTAATTTTTCAGACAGTTTTCTCCTTAATCAACAACAAAAAAAGGGGAGGTTGTATGTACGACTCCTACCTATGTGACAGCCGTTTTTCGAGTCCTTGCTTGCTTTGTGCCAAATTTTGAGGCTTTGATAAGTGAATAAAAAGTGATCCCAGAAAGATTTTGGGTGCGCCCAGAAGAACTGACCAGGCCGTCCTATTTATTTTTTTATTTAAAGCTGGTGCATGTGATATGGTATGCCGGGCTCAGTCGATTATTTCAACTTGATGTCAACGAACATACTATGAATAGCGAATGTTAACTCGATTCACTTTTGACAATCTCCTTGAAATATTTGTCACAATAATTCCCTTATTTTATGTATGATAACAAATTTAACAATCATAAGAGTATAAAATTGTCTTCAAATAATTCATAGTACTGCTGCATGTTTAATTTAATGTTACAGGTAATAGCATCATTTTGTGGACGAATATTTATCACGTAAGCAACGGAGAAGCAATGACTAGATAAGTATAATGTCGTTGCAATGTTATACATAGAATAGATGATACCTACCTGGTAATTAGAAGTTCCTGGAGTTCCAAAATTGCCGCCTTGTAGTAGGTATCAAGTAAATAAGTACACCAACATAACCATAACTTTACGTAAGTCGGATCTTCAATCCAAAGGGACATTATCCTAAAATCAGACCGTCTACGCACACGCCGGGTTAGTCACCTTATAACCCGGAGCGTCCCTTTTTTTAGCGATTAAATCGGAGAAACACACACTAAGTCAAAATTGTAAAAATGAGCAAGTGTTGATGTTGAAAGAGTAGTTATATCTACTAAGGTAGATACATTTATTGTTATATGTCTCAATGTAGAGATAACGTTATTCTAAATATTCCAACTAAGTATACCTAGTCTAGCAATACAGCACAATAGAAGGTTCATTATGATCTAATACAGGTATATTATGCCACTTCAAATCTAAAGTTACTATAAGTGGCTCTGAGATGTAAAATATGTAGGTAATCACGTGAAACGTATGTCAGAACATGCCCCATTGTTAGGTTCAACGAAGTAATATCTTATAAAAATTGATAATCGCTACCTACCTGAAAGCGACAACGTTCCTTTGTGATGTAACCGAAGATAAACCTCACACTAGCTCCCCAGTGGGCAGCCGAGATAAACATCATCGACACGCGTCTTGAGGCGGCAAATTGCAGTCTGAATCGTCGCGTCACTTCCAACAAAGTGGTGATAATGATAAAACGCGAGAGTCCATTCATGCCGCCCGGCCGCTGCCCGACCCACACGCTGACAGCTGATACTTTGTTTACCTTTGTTATGCCTACTCGATTTACTATGACACCCACATCAGGTGTAGTATCGTAAAGTATTTATAGTATCACGTAGTAGTAGCTTCCGGTAATTAAACCGTAGTTGGATTGACGAACGGTCAATCACGCATAGTAGTGTTGATAGATACGCACGGACGAGTGTTGCGTATATTATGGTTAAACAAACCTAGATATCGTTTATGGCTACATTAAGACGGCATACTTTTAGCGTAAAATGGTATATAATATAGTCGACCTCAAGTCAAAGATCTATTAGTAGTAAACAATCGGTCCTCAGATGTTCGCAGGTGTGATGTGAAGTATGAATAATAGTGCGGGTTGCTAGGACACGCGTCTCGTTTACGCAACCTCTTGAGGTTAGGTGTAATGGTGTGACGTATTTCATTGAGCCGGGATGTAAAGCAGGCTGTGCACGAGTGCGGGCGGGGTCACCGTTAAAGTTAGTGTCGGCTCATAAACGTATCGGCCGGGCGGGCGGGCCGGCGCCCCGCGGCCACCGCACTCGACACGCTGCCGGCTGCCGGCTGCCGCACGTCGCCGACGCGCTGAATCGCACCCATTCACACAATACATAACAATGGATATTCCCACTATTTCTTGAATTATTTTATTAAAATATCGGGACACGACTTTTTGTTGACAATATGAGATTATACGAAATTACGAATGCATATCGCTGTGGTGCGTGCAGTGTACGAGGGCTGCACTGAAAGTTTCGGGAAACTAATATTTAAATAACATTTTTTATCACGTATTATACCTTTTTACAATCGTCAAAGTTTCTATATCTTAAAACACTGGCCACATAGAAAAAAAAAACAATGGTTCGGTTTCAATTGTTTTTTGAACTTGATGAGTCGCTGCTCAACATGGAATTGTCACGTGAAAATTTAAGAGCTATGATTTACTACGACTTTAAAAGTGGATTAACACAAAAATAATGTGGAGACCGGATGATTGCTGCTTTTAATAATGAAGCCCCTTCGATGACCACAATATACAGGTGGTTTTCGGAATTTCAACGTGGCCGTGTTTCCCTCATGGACAATGTGCGTGAAGGTCGACCAAAATCGGCAGTCACCCAAGAAAACATCAATGTTGTGCGTCAACTGATTACGGAAGACCGACATGTGACATATCGGGAAATTCAGGAGTCTCTGGGCATTGGAATGAGTCAAATACAAATTATTCTACAGCAAGAGTTAGGCGTGCAAAAATTGTTTTCCCGGTGGATACCTCATCAGTTGTTCGACGGACGGAAAACGACTTGTGTCGATTAGTGCCACGAAACTTTAAATAAAATCAACAGAGGAAGCTCAAATGCAGTTTTTAGTATTGTATTGGGTAATGAGTCATGGATATACGCCTATGAGGCTGAAACTAAAAACCAATTTCGAGTATGGGTCTATGAAGGCGAGATTAAGCCGACAAAAGTGGTTCGCTCTCGCAGCACGGCCAAAAAGATGGTGGCTAGTTTTGTCTCCAAATCGGGTCACGTGGCTACAATTCCTCTTGATGACCGTAGAACAGTCAATGCTGATTGGTATGCAACCATTTGTTTGCCGAGTGTGTTTGGTGAACTGAGAAAAAAAAACCTCAATCGTCGCATCATCCTTCACCATGACAATGTCAGCTCCCATACGGCTCGGTTAACAAAGGACTATCTAGACGGTGAAAAATTCGAATTACTGAACCATCCTCCATACAGCCCTGACTTAAGCCCCAATGACTCTTTCACATTCCCCAGAATCAAAGATAAGTTACGTGGTAAGCAGTTTCAGGCGCCAGAAGATGCCGTGGAGGCGTACAAAACGGCCATTTTGTCGACCCCACCTTCAGCGTTCAATGAGTGCTTCAAAAACTGGTTTGAACGTATGTAAAAGTACATTTAATATAAGGGAGAATACTTTCAAAAGCAATGAAATTACTTTTGATCATTTTAACTGGATATTTTTTTCTATTCCCGAAACTTTCAGTTTGACCCTCGTACGATATGAGCAAGTTTAGTTTTGACAAGTAACAATGCTTTTTTTGAGATATAGGTACTTGTCAGAATTACTTATCATGAATTTTGTAAATAGATCCTGATTTGTTCTGCAAGGTTACAAAAATACCTCTCTCTATTAATTTAATCGTATACCTAAATTAATAGCGCCTACAACCTTGCGTAGATTAGAAAGTAGTTTATTAGTGTAACTGTTTAATATTAAAGTAACGTATCTTTACACTAAGTTCTACTTCGTTTCGTGTAAAACAAAGGCATAATAAAAAGAGAAGTGGCTAATATTTCCGTGTTCGCAATATCAATGTCGGTTAATCTGGCGGCGTATCCACAATAGGCTCCCCTGGGAAAGGCGGCGGCGGCGGCGTTCCGACAACAGACAGCGGGTGTCAGCCGCCACGTGCTACCCAAGGCCACTCGCTTAGTGTCAAGGTCATTGCCACTCCAGCTCAGTACACGCGGCGCCCACGCTTCTCCTGTCACCACAAATAGACCGACCCACTCGACTCCATCCGATCTACCGCAATTCGAAACCAGCCCACCGGCGATAACTGTCACACTTGCGAGACCTTTTTGCGGCAGATCCAGCGATACGACGTGAGGTAGTCCCTCTTGACGACACGCCAGCTTCTGTCCTTACTTCATGACACATACCTCAACGTACTTCTTACACATGAGTGTCATATCACGGCAGCATGAAGTCGAATCAATCACAAATAGCTCGACTCGGAAGTGCAACATGCCAATCAGATTAGATAAAGATACACAGCCACTTAAAAACTTCAACCCCAGCGAAAGCAACTCGAAACAATGAAGAATTGACATGGACACTTTTGAATAGGGGAGGACAAATTGAATACGGTTTACAAACAGGGGGCCAAACCACCCTAATTAGAACTGTTTTACCCTGCCGTCCGGCCACTAAACACCTCTTGACATTACAGCCCTATTTCGCGCTCAATTAATTACTGTTTTGCAACCATTTTCTTATTCTACACCATTGCAGACGTTATAATAAAGTAAAGCTCTTACTCTTTTAATTGCCCTAAAGTACGTAATAAAACAGGCACTGAATAACTCAATAGCGCTTCCCTTCCAGGTGGGTATCGAGCGCCGTTTAGCGAATTAACATTCTGATAGCGATTATCTTATAGATACATGCCTAGTTGGCTTGTAGACACTTATTACGGGAATCATTAAATGTTTTAGACCTTTTAAATTATTACCCATTTTAAAAGACCTAAAAGTTGTTTTGGTTCCATGTATTTTTTCTGACGAAATAAGGAATCAATAAAATTCACGTTAGACCTTCACGAAATCCTAAAGTATGTATTTACCTACCTTAATTTTGGAAAACTGTAATCAAAAATCAAACTTGAAGGAGTAACGGCAAACATAAGTCTAAAAGTTTAATAGAAAACATTGGTGGGACCTTTAATTCGCGATTAAGGCAAACATGGTAAGCGGGGTGAGTGGTGGTGTGGAGACGAAGGCCGCGGAGTCAGTGCATGTGCGGGGCGGGGGCGCGGGAGGCGCGCCGCGGGCCGCCACTTCTCTGTGCTCGAGGAGCCCCGGTACACCTCGGTTTCCGGCGGGCGCTCCCTCGCGGATTCGCAAGTATCCCGTCGCGATCGCGCCGGACCCGCGTGCCGCCCACGTGGCCTCCGCTCTAAAAGACGAAACTCCAGTTTTTTTACGCACACTCCATTGATAAAATACACGTAATTACGAAGCGGCGATTAAGTTAAATACGTGCCCGGTGCTTGCGTGCAACGCTCTCTGTTCGAATTCGGTTTAAGTAACTGCGCTAACACTTATTGTGTTTTTGGAGAATTGCATTCCAATGTATGCTGATTTTTTATTTATTTATCGTGGTCTTTCTAAATTTATCACTTTTGATTAGCTCGATATGCGCTATAAGTGCGCGCGTTAGAGCATCAATGTTTATTTTCCGTCCACCCTAACGATTAACGTTCGACACGCTTTCGAACTTAAGTAGAGGAAACCGTCTAAGTTAAATCAAACGAGCTCTTAAAGTTGTAAAAAAGAATAATCTTATTACCGTCGGTACCAACCAGCCGTCCTACATCCAGTTTTATTTTAATAAAAAAAAGTACATAGCTATTCTAATTCACGAGCTTGCACTCAAGCATAAAGACATGTTTAATTAAAGTAATCAACGTGCTCTTAATCAATCCTAGTCATCCTCATTAATCGTTTAACGGGTCAAATCGAATGAATCTGTCAAATGGACCGTATGAATTCAGATCATAAGTTGTATGAAGTGGATGTTTTAAGATGGAGCCAATCCAGGCGACACTCCGCGACCAGGAGAGAGCTTATAAAATGTACATGTACACGGTAAGTAGTGAAATAAATTGAAATCAACGAATACGTCAAGTATTTTATATTAATGTAAAAACTAGACACAGTTGTTCATGCGAGCGGACAATTTTATAGGTACGTGAAAATGTGAACAAGTTTTTTTGTCGAATATGTTTATCCTCTGTGTTTGGAAATAGTTTTCAAATTCGATCCTCTTCCTTGATTACAAATTCTGTTGTGCTTTAAATTATCTACTTAATTAGTATTTCATATTAATATTTACTTATTTTTATTTCATATTAATATTCAAATTGCATGAGGCATTTCACGTTTCATTTCAGCCGACTTTACCAAAGAAATTCTAATGTTTTTGTAAAAAAAATATTATCACTTAAATGTTGTTCGGTTGTCAGTTGGTCGGTTTGAATTGTAGAGTGGCAATTTCTGTTGTTCTGCTATAAATCATCAACTGTTTTTCTGATCTAATGTTGAATATCTTTTTTTATCACAGGAACTACTTTTCCGTTTTATATCGTGTTTACTTGGTACTGCACTATACAGCGCGTAAAGTAAAAAAATAAAACTGTAGGAGAATTAAGTTTTTTTTTACATACATACATACATCACGCCTGTATTCCCAAACGGGATAAGCAGAGCACACGAAACGCTACATAGACAAAACTATTACCGGTTCAGTTTGGTGGCCACTTCTAGCATATTTTTTTGGGTTTTGAGTTGGCAGGAATAAATAGTGACAGGTTGCTATCCTATCGCCTAAAAGATACCTAAAATACCTAATTCCTCAGTCGCCTCTTGCAACATCCACGGACGAAATGGAGAGGTGTTATTCTAAATCCGACACCACACGAACCACACGGTCGTTTTTTAGGGTTCGTACCCAAAGGGTAAAAACGGGACACTATTACTGAGACTTCGCTGTCTGTCTGTCCGTCTGTCACCAGGCTGTATCTCACGAACCGTGATAGCTAGAAAGTTGAAATTTTTACAGATAATGCATTTCTGTAGCCGCTATAACAACAAATACTAAAATCAAAACAATAATAATAATTAAGGGGGGTCCCATAGAACGTGTTTTTTTTTTGCTGGTTTTGGTACGGAACCCTTCGTGCGCGAGTGCGATTCGCACTTGGCCTGTTTTTTTTTATTTACATTAAGCAATTAAGTTTATTTTACTAAACTAACTATTCATATTTGACTAATATAAAAAAACAAGGTGTGCTGAAATAGTCATAGTTTTGTCTAAGTAACGGCGTCTATGGCGTGATGATTATTGTTTGACAAAAAAAGGGAATATCTACGAACACATTATTTTTTAATTAAATTTGTCCTTTTTTTTAAATATGTATGGTTATATTCCATCATGCTCTAATGACATTAATATCTACGTTAGTTAACCATGCATGAGTTAATGTATAACTCAGGTCGGCGCAAGTTGCCTTTCAGCGGTCGATAGTGACAGACAGAACTAAAGAGAGTACATAATGTAACGAATTAGTGCAACACAATATTTGTTCTACAGTTGCAATTTTCAATGCTTTAGCCCCAGTACGCTAAAATTATACAACTAAGTCTGCGGAAAAAAGCCGCCTTTTGTTCCGGAACTTTAAAAAACAACTTAATTAATGTACCTATGACAGCGTCATTTTTTTCAAGTAGATTTCACTCAAGTTTAAGTCGGATTCATGCTTGTCTGAAAGAGTATCATCAGAACGGAATTGGTTTCGATATTCGATCGGTATAGCATGTTACAGACCCTGTCCGTTTACTAACCAGACAAGTATAGTATAATGTCACTTATAAGCAGTAATAGAAGCTAATAAAGAAATATTGTAGCTCGAACTTAAGAAAAAAAAGAATGCAAAGGAAACAGTTCCACTACATCGACATAGCTGATAATTAAAGTCAAATCTAAAAGACATTTGATCTCCGAGTGGCCTGCGTTTGTAGAATAAGAAAAGAAAACCCGTAACATTTCAAGTAAAAAAAAAAAAACATTTTATTCAACAATCCATGGTTTAATTGTTGACGCTTAATTTTATGTGCTTTGTAGTTCATACAGAAACTAGACCTACATTCATAGTGTAAAATAATTCCTGAAATTTGTTATCATTTGTTAAATGAATCGTAAGCTCATTGATACTTTCCCGTCATGGAAGAAAGGTTTTAACGAAGGTGGACAAAATACGGCGCGCGGGCCGATTCCAGCTCACAATGAACTAGTCTAGCCCGCCGACCCCGACGGCTTATCAGAGCTCCGAAAAACTTGATAGTCTCGTTGGTACTAAGTATACTAACATATAGACAAATTAAGATTCATCTTTGAGTTGATCCAGACTCCTTCTCTGTTTTTTTTACATCTTCTGGCCTTAAAATAGTTGCCAAATCCATAGTTTAATACTTATAAAGTTATTGTATTTTATTCGATCCCCTATTTCAAGACGGCGAAAAATTCATTGACTTAAACATCGTTCTTAGGAACCATGTTATCGATTTTAATAATAAGAAAAACAGCATTCATACATTTGAAAAAAACCTGTACCTACTTAGCTCGGGATCCAAACCCGGTTGTTTTGAAAAAATAAACTTTCACAATTTCTATTTACTTTATTTATATCGATCATTTAGGTCTTGAGCAGTAACTGTCTAAAATGAATAAAATGCATTATTTTCATTGTCATTGACGACCCCCTTTCATTTTTAACTACATACATTTTTTGGCATAATCTTCTGTGAAAAATTCCAACTGTTGAGATATAACATCAGTTCATGCAATAAGTACAGCTTGATGACAGTCAGACACGGACGGACACACAGTACAGTCTTAGTCCCATTTTAATAGAATAACACCTCTCCATTTCTTTCGTGGATGTCGTTAGAGGCGGCCAAGGAAATAGGTTCAGGTATGTTTTAGGCGAAAGACTCGCAACCTGTCACTATTGTACTTGCCAACTTAAAATCTAAATTTGGTAGAAGTAGCCACGAAACTTAAAATAGTCATGAATTTATCTATGTGGCGTGTCTAGTGCTCTGCCTATCCCATTTGGGGGTTACAAGCGTGACTACATAGGTATATAAGTACGGAACCCTAAAAAGCACAAATGATTATAAACTGACACTGGAAAATGGGAATAAATCTAAAAATATAAAGCACCTCTTTGCTGGAAGGCGGTACTCCAGTGATTTCATATGAAAAACTTTGGTCCCTCTTTTATCAACGTTCAACTCTTTCTGGGCGGACTGTTAGTTAAATTGGAACATATTTTCTGTCGCAAATAAAATTGGGTTGTGCTCGAAATATCTCGTACCTTCAAACTTTTGTCGGAGAATCAGGTAGTCCTATTCTTAGTAATATATTTATAAATGGACTTTCCTACTTCACTTCAATTTCAAATAATCATAATGCTGAACAATAATTACATTTCTTTTAATAAGTAAATAGCCATAAAATAGACTTTGAATGCCAAAACGGTGTACTTGGACATAGATACCGGCTAGAATCTTACTCTTTTAGCGTTGAAAGTATCCACTATGCAAATAGTGACGACGAAACGTGGAATAGTAAACTCTTTGTCTACGAAATGTTTTGTGTGCACTGCCTACCCCGATTGGGAATACGAGTACAGGCGTAATGACAATGTATGTAATTCAAAATGATGTCCGACCCGAATCTTCAACATGTGGAAAATGTGCTTTAAGCATCTATATGCTTCCAATCGGAGTTGAGGTGTAATGCCTCCTGCAATAGTAATAGGGTTTTTGAACATTTTTGAAATATATTTTTAATAAATTCTTCATTATGTAATAAACACGATATATTAGTATTTCCGGATTCTTGTCTGTATTAACAAAGAAAATAAATATTAAAGTTCAAATTCTCAAACTCACGCCAAAAACGGTGTTTGACATCACATGCAAGTAAACAAATGCACCACACAAAGAAGCTGTCAAAATTGTCATGTCAAATTATCAATATCCACTTTGACCACAGATACCTTTCATGGTATGTGACGTCATCAATCAATCGCAAGCGTTTCAGTCACAGATACATTATTAACGAATATTAGAAATTAATAGAACAAAATACTCTAAAAATGCATAATATTTTGAACAAAAGAAAGTGAAATATGTTTAATTTTCCTATAATCTGTTAGGATGGCCACAAATTATAGTTTATTTTTACTGTTGTCAAAGACCCTATTATACCAAATGTTTACCCTCCATGCCTTAGCACAACAATGCATGCACTGCTCCTTTCCGGCAGGAGTAGCGGGTAAGACGGTCGTAGCGATCCCGGCGTACCCTGTATGAGCTTCTACTACCGGGGTATTACCCCCCGAAACACAACAGTGCACGAACTTCTACTTTGCATCAGGAGTAGCGGGTAAGACGTTGGTAGCGATCCCAATGGACTCTGCACGAGCTCCTACTACTCTTTGTACTGGAACAGTATTTTGTTGGAAGATTCACCCGAAGTTCACACAAAGATGCCCATAGTGCCCGAATGCCCTTGATGTCTTTCACTATTTAAAGGATATTTCAAAAACTACTGGTCAGAACTTGATGAAACTAAAATAGGACCAATGGAAAGTCGTGACTTGACCTATCAAATACAAAAAGAACCATCGAAATCGGTGCCCTTGTATAGAAATTATGAGATAACATCACAGATTTATATTGAAATAGATTCCGCGAGTTCCTGCATTTGTATGAAAACCAAGCGTGCCACTTTTTCACTACCTACTATAACGTCACAATACCTATTATGAGCGCTTTGGTGATAGGAATTGACAGTCCGAGTGAAACCAATTCAAAGGTGATGCTGCCTTATTCAAGTTATCCTGACTCTGGCCAGTTAAACCTAATATAAGTGGTTCCTCCTATTTGGCTTTTTGAAATACATAAACTTGAGTCTTCTATTTCGATATAGGTAAGTCTGTGGGTAACATACATAAAAAAGATACAGCCAAATTGAGAACCTCCTTTTTTGAACTCGGTTTAAAAGTAGGTTTCACCCTAAGCTCACATTCTTTGAACATTATTGTAGAGGAGCTAGTCTCTACTTACGTGACTCTTCACGTAAATTTTGGCCTTCAAAAATGCACCAATACCATCGATGTTTTCACCGCACAGAAACCCAACGTCTTGAACTCAATATTACGGCTCCCCTCGAGTGATAACACGTGTTTAAGATTTGGGCTAATTTAGTTAGTTAAGAGTAGAGTGGAATAATATTGGAGGGTAAGGACCTACGACTGCTTGAAAACTAAAACACACAGCGCATTAATGGAATAGGTATGGGGATATTAATCAAATATGAGTTTAATAGCGCAAATCATTTCGAAAGAATTTACTGATTGTTTTTAATTATAAACGCTATCGTAGCTGCATTGATTTTCTTAGTGATAGTTATTAGTTTAAATATATGTGATATTATGTTCCTACTTGTTCGATGCAAAATAAATATTTCTATTTTTGTTTCTATTGTCTTCTATATTTATGTACCTAGTTATTGATGATACATAGGTATGTGGATGATAGATAGTAAGCACAGAACATATTATGACAATGATAAGTATATATCCTCCGTGTGATTTAGAATAACACCTCTCCATTTCTGCCATGGATGTCGTAGAAGGCGATTAAGGAAAAAGATTAAGGAATAACTTAGGCGACAGGCTAGCAACCTGTCACATTTATACAGCTGCCAACTCGAAATCTAAAAAATATGGTAGAATTAGGCGCAAAGCGTGAAATAGTCATGGTTATGTGTTTGTAACGTTTCGTGTGTTCTGCCTTCCCCATTTGGGAATTCAGGCGAGACGTATAAGTAATAAAAAAAACAAAATGACTGTACCTATTAAGCCACGTTTGGCCGCAACTGTGCTGATACTCATTGACTACATATAAAATCAAATCGACTCTAAGAAAAGGCGCGTAAATCAAATCCACGAAAAAGGCGTAAAAAGCTGACAACATTCAGAAATCATCAAGTCAACATGGTACGTCTGGTGCCGCAGCCTGGCCTGTAGTCTGCGGCTGGCGGTGGCGGTGCTTGCGGCCGCAGGGCTGGCGCCCCCGCGGCGCGCGGCCCGCGGCGGTACTAGCGGCCCCCGCCCCGCCGCGCGGCCCAACGCCACGCAGTCTTCCCGCGCGGCCCGCACGTGCTTCTAGCGTGCCACTAAACCCCAACTAAAACCCCGAACTAACTTTACACAGTTTAACGCGCACGCTTACTTGCAAAAAATCCAGTGCATCTTGTGAACTCGTGTGACCGCACCACCGTGCGCAGTGCTCTATCAATTATTGTTAATAACATTACTTTTTTAACTTCCTCGATACATTAATTAAGATCTTACATGGGACCGGAACGCATTAAATTAATGTATGGAATTTATGAAACCCTGCTGGTTGGATGTTGCAGCAATTAAACTTTAAATGGTGGGTTCAACTTTTATTACTTATTTATCGTACTTATAGAAACTAGTTAAATAAGTTTTGATTTAACGTATTTGCATGTACAATTTCCAAATTCAGTTTATGTTGACGTATATTTATTAAGGTATCAATAACCTTGATTAAATAGTAACATTTAGTTTGGTTTAGAATGTTTAGTAGTTAAAATAGTTTCCAACCTAAATACACATCGTCAAACTTTTTACCGTTTGAAGGTACTACTTACCTAACAGTAACTTTCTTCGTTTTATTAAGTACCATAATACCATGAGTGGCTATATTTAAATAAGGTGGGCATGATTATAAACTTATTTGTAGTAATGATAAACTACCGACACTTATCTAGTACGCAACTGGCACGAAAGATATTGATATAAAGATAAGATGGCACGTTGTTAATGAAACCGGTGTAAATACATTATGTTGCCCTAATATTGACCTAGTACTTTCGAGTTAGATCAAACATCATTAATATTGTAATGAGCTCGGTAAACGAGAGCAGGCGATCGTCGCGGAAAACCTTCTAAATCGGCTCTACCGGATTTACAAAGCACAGCAACAGGAACAATTAGTTTAGGCTCTGACTGATTTTTTATTCAATTCTAATTCAAGATCCTAGGTCTTAAACAACATAAAAATTTGACATATTTTTTCCTCATTTAGTTCGGTATATCTTGTACTTACACTTCGGAAATTAAGATTGCTTTCTTGAAAATAACGGGTTACCGGACTTTTTTTTATGATTTTTTACACCTGTGTATTTTTTGGGTTTTTACAAGAACTCTTAGATAGCTCAAAAATAGTGAAACAGAACCTTGTAGATCCACTTGTTAGTCTCTCCATCTGCTTTGGCATGTATCTCAAGTAAACCAAAACCTGTGAGGGTAACTAACTACTTCCTGATCTCCACTAACCGAATCATGTTGCGATACAAGATCTTACAATACTTACATGGTCTAAAATAAATTACGAAAACTGTTGATACGGAGCACATTTCTAATAGCAATTTATTGAATTTGGATCCACTTGCTTTAATCTCAAAACTTTTTTTCTTCATTAAGGATCATTTATACTCAGGAATTTACTAACAATGTTAGTTGCTTGTTTAATAGAATCACTTAGGTACATACTTAGACACTAGGATTAACTGCACTGACCATTTCCCTAAGACTGAAGATTAAGCTGCGATTGCCTTAAAGACTCTACTATTGTTCAGTAGGAAGTTTCAGAGCTCACGTAAACCAAGCGCGTGAGTAAATTCCTCTATTCAAAACTAAACAACCGTGTAATAGTAACAAAAGTCAACTATTTTTAACTGATTCTCAAATTCAATTTGGTTTTTCACCACTCTCTGTCTACTTTCATCTTGTTCTTTGTTTAACTGGGCGTATTTAAAAAGTGTAAAATAAAAATTCTTGGCCGTCTTTCGTTCTTAAAATGTGTGAAGGGTTCCGCAGGCATAAACATTGTAATTTTATTCAACAAAAAACATGTCCGGCAAAGTTTATGAATTTGAACGGTAGTATTCCTTGCCCATGTGGTGTTAGTCTTAGAATAACACCTCTCCACTTCTTCCATGGACGTCGTAAGAGGCGACTAAGGAAATAGGTTAAAGTATGCTTTAGGTGACAGGCTAGCAACCTGTCATTATTATACCTCTTTTATCAATGTTTCAGCCTAAAACTATGCTAGAAGTAGCTACGAAACGTGAAGTAGTAATGGTTTTGACTATGTAACGTTTCGTGTGCTCAGCCTATACAAGCATGATGTATGTATGTTTGTTGTATTTCTTTGCTATGTAGCCACCAATAACTAACTTTTTATTTGATATTCAATTGGAACTGTCATACATCCATCAATTAGGCATTAAATTGGTCTTGATTAACCAAAATGAAGCTCAATAAACTTAATCAATGAACTTTACTAATCTATGTACATATTATATCTTGTAGAACTAGGAAATGTAAATCAAATCTGTATCTAGTCATATTGCGTGTAATTTTATTGACACAGTTACAAGCGCTTAACATACTCTCGGCTACAAAAATAGATTTAAAGATTGAGAGCCGACGTTTGTAGTTAACTGCCCTACAATAGAAGTGATTCGATCTCCGTACTCTAAATTAACTTTCTAAACAAAATCAAAATTAGATGACTACATCCGGTACCTTCAGGATAGGTGGCCATTAGTGACCAACAACGAATATTAAATGTAACGCGCCTCGATGTATGTACCTACGTAAGATATGAAAAGAGTCACATGAATTAAAATGCATTCAATGCATGCAATTCTGGTAGAATGACACCTGTCCAAATTCAATGTTCACTAACGAAGTATCGTTGTCTGTAACAGTACCGTAGCACTGAAGTACTGCAAAAATTGTAATTAGATACTTTCTTACATACATACATACATACATATCCTCACGCCTGTATTCCCAAGAGGGGTAGGCAGAGCACATGAATTCAAAAATCCAGTACCACGTTTAGCGATTTCAGGGTAACCAGATGGTTAAACGTAATATCGCGGTGACAGGTTGCTAGCCCATCGCCCACAATACACTAACCCTTTCCCAGAGTCGACTCTTACGACACCCACGGGAAGAAAGGGGGAGGGGCTATTCTAACCCGGCACCACACGGGGAAGATACTTTCTTTAAAATATTAAATAATTAAATAGAAGTGGGTGTAAAATAAATATGTAGCTGTATTTTTTATTAATCTGTACTAATACCTATATGTACAATTAGCTTTCCGCCCGCGGCTCCGCCCGCGTGGAACTCGGTTATATTGCGGTATAAAGCACAACTATAAGAAAACTTCTCGTTTCAAACGACACACAGCGCCATCGATCTATCATCGATCGATATCGATCTGTCATCGATTGATATCGATCTATCAAGCAAACTATATTTTTGTTTTCCCTCGGGAACATCAGTTTTTTCCGGGATAAAAAGTACCCTATTATTTAATCCGGACTTCTATCTTTATGTCTGCAAAATTTCAAAGCAATCGGTTCAGTAGTTACGGCGTGAAAGCGGAACAAACAAACAAACAAACAAACTCACTTTCTGACTTATAATATTAGTAAGGATAGTAAGGATTGTCAAAGACTCAGCCATATTACGTTGAATCTGTCACAGAGAACGAATAATTAAAAAAGGGTCCAATCATGGTCAGCCGAATCCCTAAAAACTGGTAAAGCAGGTTCATGTTCGCTAGCAAAGAAATGAGGAGCCGCCGAGCAGCTACGATAGATGGCAGCTCTGACGAATGTTTCTCGTCTTACATCAATTTTATTGGGGCTGATAATGGATTTTTTATGTTTGTTCCGTTTTATACTTGATCGGAATCAAACAAATGAAATAACTTCTATGTAGGTACTTGTTGCATAAAATCGTTAAATAGATTTACTTTTACTATCACAAAGTTTTAAAAATATTTCATGAAAACTTTAAGTACCTAATTAGATATCTGCAGAATATATTCATACATTATATATAAACAACACGCATTTTTCATACTTTAGATAAAAATCAAAACTTATCTCATGCCGTTGACTATCCGGTATACTTTATGACCATTAAGTTACTAGGGTTCTACAACTCCCAAAATATAAGCATGCCAGTTGACGAAAGACACGTTCCATTTGTAATAATAACATCAATTGATTTAACGCTCTTACAGTGGGAGGAGCAAAACGAGGTCACCGACCGGCAATTATAATGTCCTCCTCCTAGAGAATCCACTACACGACTCTGTGTGTACTTTGTTAGCGTGGAGCCGTACCCCATACCTTATTGCGGCAACAATCCACAATTGAACTTTAAAAATTCACCTTTCAACTCGTTTATTGTATCCTATTTACATTGCGCAATGAATTATAAACTACCTCTTAAATTCACTTACAGATAACCCACTTTTCGTATGGTTTAATCTAACCTACCTACTTATTACGAAACTTTCTACTTTCCACGCTCTAAAAACATATTAGAAACATCGTATCATTATGGATGCCAGATTTAATTGACAATTATTGAGATATATCGGTTAGAAAAACTCTCCTTGTTATCATAATATCTTACGAGGTAACGTTTATTATAATTTAGGTCTTGACTTGAGTAATTGTAGCAATTAGGTACATGTTATTGAACGTTTTGTATAAAAGGTGTAGGCACAGGTAATTACGTCGTTTATGTAAAGATTTAAGACTAGCTTTTGTAGCTGTCTGTCTGTTTTAAATGATTATAATAAAATATCGAAGGAGCAATAATTATCAGCGTGTCCTTTCACTTAGTTATTGATAATATTGTATCGGCCCGCTGGGACCGCGCAGCCGGTGTGCCACGAAAACCGGTCCGCGAGGAATGAGACCGACTTGTGTTGTGGCTCAAGGTACTAAGTATTACAATGTTGATCAATCGGAGTTCGAATCGGCTGAAACATTTGCTTCGTTTATTTTATACTCACCGTGGTACTGGCACGCGATGAAAACTTTTAAAGTTTCGATAGAGACACATCTTACTTTTTCTTATAACAAATTATCATTTCCATTATGTTCATTACTAACAACAAAAATATATTTTATTGTGATGAATTTCCATACCCAATTTGTTTAAATTCAATAGATATACATAAACTAAACATTAAGTAGGTACGCCTGTTTTCCGAAATGGCAGAACACATACAACTTTGCAGAGACCAAACTGTGATGTGACTATTGCAAGTATCGTAAAATTTTATGCTCAATTTTAGGTTTAAAAATAGTTGGAAGATGTATAATAGTTGAAGGCCTAGTGTCTAAGCATACCTTAATCTTAGTTGTCTCTTACAACATCCACATAAGAAATAGGGATGTGTTATTTTAAACACTGACCCCACACTACATTATAGGTATTATACATGCATACCTACAACTATAATTTAGTCTTGAAAGTTATACTTTTTAGATTATTTTACTAATCATTCATTTTCATTTTATCATTTTGTGTTAATTTATTTGTTTAAGCAGACTTGTAACTAGCAATTCCTGCTTTACGTAAGTACCCACACAAAAATGACCGAAATAGAGCAGATAGAGCACAGAAAAAGTTTACCTAATCAAATCCTCGATCACTCTATTTACGAGACCACTTTCAGCCAGGTTCCTACCTTAAGTTTGTAAAATAAATACCTAATAGGTACCGGAGTTTGAAAAGTACATTAACCCGGCGTTTTTACTTAAATATCACTCGTTCCGTGATGTCTTCCGCACCGCGCGTCAGCCACACTGACAGGGTTTAGCTAAAGCTGTTCGTTGCTACCAAATTTGTTCACTTACTTTAGCTCTGACAAACATTTATACCTTTTTTAAGCTAGTGGCTACTCCCACATAATCCACATGCTTGATTAAATAGAATCGCAATTATTCAAAAAGACTATCGTTTACAGGTACTTAGTACAATAATGACTCTACCATACATTTTTAGACTTAAATCAGTCATAATTTTATTTAGCGAAAGAGTTACAAGAGTAGCATTAAATATGTCTTAAAATAAACGATTCTATGTGTATGTATATGCATTTATTAGACATGCTGAAACAAACATACCTATACCCATAACAATTCATTCATTCCACATAACTTTTACGAGCAACAACATTTTCACCTCGATAACTACCTATCGTGGAAAGGAAACTTAACTAATCAGAAACGCGTATTCAGTTACATACGTATTGTGAATTGTGAATGTCAGTTGAAAAAATACGGTACAAGAGCCAGGGTGCGTAGGCTGGTCCATCTGTGTAGGTTGACTGATGAAAATGACATGTATAAAGACCATGTTACTACGACATCTTGTTAAAGTGCTTACATACTACTTAAGGTGCACATTCGTAGCCAATGATACTCAATAGCAGCAGATGACGTGTATTTTGAAGATATTTAAATAATTTGGGTATATTACATTTAATAGTGCAGCATCGCCTTAATGACCTTAATCTCCATTTAAGTATTAAAACTAAAATCAATATTTAAAACATTACTGCATGTGGCTAGTAAGCTAGAGTACTTAGGTGTAAAAGCAATACCAGATAGATAGATTTTTTATCTGCGATGCTTATTGGACATGCGACAAAATGAAATAAAATGTTTTATGATGACAAACTGATTCCGCATTCGAATTTAATCTAGCTACAAATGGATCGGTAACAGTACACCGAAAAAAGAACAATAAAATTTGATGTCGGAACGTTGGATTAGAACGCTGCAAGTCGGCTATAAACTATGGGTTATAAATGTAACAAACGCAAACCAAACGCTACGAGACAGCGCGCCATTTAAGATCAAAGTTCTCTGTTTGTGCCATTCAATATCGCAATCTTAAGAAACACAAACTGGATCGAAATTGCCGTACTAGGCTGTAATAAACACGGAACAAATAACTTATACATTTATTTGTGGTAATTTTAAACCTGTGTTATTTCGTAAAAATTCAAGGACAGCAAAATGATACCTACTTGTATTAAGCTCAATACGTTAAGAAGCAAAAAATGCAATCGTTATTGTAATGGTTTTATAGGTAAAGTAAACGTCTTACAGTTCTCGACTTATACTATAGTATTCGTCGCTAGTCGCTAAACATTGACTTGATATGATTAAGATAAAAAAGTAATTTCTTAAATAAATAACCTTTTTGCGATAGCACCCTATTTGTGAATTTGATATCGTTGATGTTGTAAGAGGCGACTAAGGAAATAAATAGGCTAAGGTATATTTTGGGTGATAGGCTGTAAAGTGTAAACCTGTCACTATTATACCTGCCAACTATAAACCTAAATAAAAAGTATATGCTGAAAGTGGCCACGGAACGTAAAAAAGTAGTAATTTCGTCTACGTGGCGTTTCGTGTGTTCCATCTACTCCATTTGGGAATACAGGCCTGATGTATATATGTAATAAAAAAATACTTGTTAGCAAAACCACTTGACAAATAGTCCTCAGATTGTTAGTCAATCCTATTACATGAGTATTTGACAAATACTCATGTAATAGGATTGACTAACAATCTGAGGACTAACATGAAACTAATTTTGAGATGTTTTAATGTTACGACCATATGAAACATATTATATTATTCAATTTAACAATTGTAAGGGTCTCACCAAACCAGTCGACGCCTTTTCGGCAAAATGCGGGTAGAAAAAGCTTTATGTCAACGCAATAAGGGCGAACAAGACGTGAAATGGCTCGGCCATTCTCGGTCGAACGAGCCGAGCCAATTGACGTCTTGTTCGCCCTTATTGCGTTGACATAAAGCTTTTTGTACCCGCATTTTACCGAAAAGGCGTCGACTAATGTGGGGAGACCCTAAGGGTTTCATCTTAAATAATATCTCCAATGGTTTTGCGTAGATGTATAAACAAATATAATATTGCGATTGTAATGTTCTCGTTAATAATTAATCATTTTCTGTTAAGATGTAGTGCACCCGGATTTTTACCTAATTCATTGGAGAACCTGCCACGTCTCTACAAGTATTACTGTCTCTGGTTAACTAAAATATTATTAATAGAAGAGATAGCATACTGTGGACAGAGTCTCCTCGAGTTCCTTAAAAAAAGACATCAAGGGCTATTTGCAGGTTAAATCTAAATTATAAATAATACAATAACGCAGATTTAAGACAAGGTTGCAAGAGCGGCGAATTGTTCTTAGATTCCGGAGATATAGCCGTTTATATCTTTTTTTAGGTCTTTCTGTCTGTCTGTCTATCTGTCCGTCAGTATGTCCATCTATTTGCATTTGATGCCGTACATTTGCAATGGGGCCCAAAACCTGTAAGAATATTTAAATTTGGCATCAAGCAATGTTGTGGAAAGCAAAAAAAATAAAACAAGGGAAATAACACGAAAAACTTAAATTTGTGTTACCATCTTTACCTTACTGCAGTTTTGTCAAAAGATATTGCAGGTAACAAAGGCAAAATCAAGATTACCCTTCAATCCGGTACCCTTGGTGTTTTTGCTTGAGTTAATGATATAGTTGTTAATCTTCGTACGTGAATTCGACTCTAACTTGACCAATTTTTTTATTTGATGAAAATGTACTGGTAATTTTATACAAATAATTCATAGTAAGAATTGGTTTAAAAAGTTCCAATATCACGTAAACCAAATTATTACTCTAAGCTGGGCATATATATCGTACTTACATTATTTTACTTAAATGTGTTGGTGTTTGTACCTACTGGAATCACACAACTACGTAGTTACGTCTATTTATAAGTCAATTAAACTACCTTCGTTTTTGACTGTCGTTAAGTTACAAAAATAACAATCGAGGCCTCGTTGTTTCGGAAGGGTTAGTGCTTAATTTCGAATTTCCGGTAATACAATAGCAAGTATTCCTAGTTTCGAATACCTAATATATTTATCGATAAATCAAACCCATCAAGTTGCTAACAATTTTACCATGATACCGCCCTCATTAAACTCGCATTCCCTACCATTAAAACTGAACTTAACTTCCGCGTTGCAGGAACCAATCACGCGGTTCTCAATCTAGCAGGGCTCTACTAGAGTAAATAACTATGATCGAATAATCTGCTTCTATCCAGGGGGTGGACCTAATCAACTATTTTCCGGGTAGAAATTGAGGGAACTAAGTTTCTTTGGAGAATAAAAAGTAACGCAAAATTGATCGTAACCATGATGCTGGGAAGTTAACGAGCCTGTTGTATGTGATTATAAGCACTAAAAGTAAAGACAGCTGGGGCAAATTGTACCAGCTTCGTCCATAGATCAAAATTGTTCAAAAAAATACCTATCTTATTTGCACGTCACAGTAACTTGAGGTTCAGGATATAGATAATCATCTTAGTGCGTACTTAAAATACAAGACAATGAAGTACAGAAGATACTTTTAACAGATCACTGAATAGATGAATCAAATAACTTGTAGCTAAGATAAAATAAGATAAATAAGAAAAAGTAATTTTGTATTTACATTTAAAACAAAAATGACAATAAATCTGCCGAGTTTAATTTATCTCTCAGCATAAGCATTTGATTGTAGGTTATATTGATAGATATTTATATATTGTAGGTTTGATTGTAGGATTACCTATCCGTACTTTTCCCTTTTCCCTGACCGGAAAAGTAAAAATAAGCACAACAAGTTACAATTCACGCTTTACCCTCTTCAGGAAACATTTTATGTTGCAAAAAAAAACACGAAACACAAAAAAATAAACATACATCAAGATGATGAAGTACAAAGGCGGACTTACCTATCCCTGATATTTTTTTTTTAAATAAGTAATTACTGCCCTTGTGGTGTCGAACTTACAATAATATCTTCTTTGGCAGGCTAGCAATCTATTATATCACTATTACACAGTTTATTTAACCTGAAAACATTACTCAAAGCGTGCGTGAAATAGTCATGGTATTTTCTATGCAACATTTCGTGTGCTCTGCCTACCCTATTTTGAAATACAGGCGGAGATTTATGCGAGAGATGATATTTTTTATAAAATCATTACTTTCTAGTGCTCCATATTAGAAGAAAATGAATTTTTGTTTTAATATCCATCTTTCTACTTGTTACAGCGACCAGACAATCTCGAGTTACCGCTGTCAGCACCCCGTGACACTAAATCTAGTGTGTACGCTATGAATGATCAGGTCAGTACCTATTAACTAAGGTTCCTTACTACACCATGAACGAGCACGTGCTTAAGTGCCTATGTTCATTCACAAACATGAGGGAAAGTATTAATTACCTCATCACGCCAACAGTAAAGCTACGGTAGTTCTTTTAGAGTCGTCCCTTTGCTGAATACGCTGGGATGCTTATCGTATACATACATTTACTTCTCTAAAAATTATGAACTAAATACATATCTATAAAAATCGTAAAATACGAATTAAAATAAACGAATAAGCTCTAATTACTAACGAATATTTGTAAGAGGAAGATAAAATATAGGACAAACATCGCGATGGTTTCCGGAAAGACTACACCAGTGCACGCGAACGCGCAATAAAACTGGAATGATTAGCAGGTATGCAGGTGAAAATTACTCGACAGTTAATATATTGTAAGATTATGTATCTTAACCCATAATAAAATAACTTTTAGAAGAGACTTTATGTATGCAAAATTCAAACAAATTACACGTGTATATTCTGCGTACCTAGTGTGTAAAAAATTAAATGTCAGTGGCAGTGTGCATGAATTTATAAATATACGTACATACATAAATATTCTCACGCCTGTATTCCCAAGAGGGGTAGGGGTAGGCAGAGCACATGAACAGGTTGCTAGCCCATCGCCCACACTACACTAACCCTTTCCCAGAGTCGACTCTTACCACACCCACGGGTAGAAAGGGGGAGGTGCTATTCTAACCCGGCACCACACGGCAATTTATAAATATGTATAATGTATATGTTTATGAAAAATCCTTTGATAAATGGCCGTTAACCGAGGTCGTGGTTTTGTCTTGTGTAGATTTTATTCATGATAAAATTTCCAAATTACATACCCCAATGGACCCGGCGTGGACTCCACAAATTTATCGACAAAAAAAATCCATAGCAGCCGTTATCAACGATCAGTCCCCCAGCAATCTCAACACCATGGTCTAAGCACTAAACATTTACATCATATTCTCAATTAAATGTCATCTTATAACAAGATTTTAATTTAATAAATTCCGTTCGAATCGCTCAAAGCCAGTCCCGTTTTGAACAATACCGCTTAACCCTGACAGCTGACGTTTTTTTCTCGTTCGACGGAGCAGAGAAAGGCTTTATAAATCGTACAGCTATTAACCAAAAGAGGTTCCTAATTTAGAAAATAGTATATTATTTATTGTATAAAATACTCGCACATAGAGTACTTCTCCCTATCTTCTCTTCTCTATTACGAAGTTTTATAACGATACCTCAGAATCAACAGAAAATCGTACTTACCTACAGTAAACCGAAATTAAAAGTTGGTAAACTTAACCGTGATATACACAGCAGCTCTTCACCTAACTCGCGTTTTTATAAACAACTGTATCGGAGGAACAGCCGACCATGTTTCCACAGATTGAGTTAGTACCTTCTATTTACCTAAATTCACATTTGTTCAATGTAGCCTACCTACGTGACCCTCATCTATTGCAAATTATGTCGAATCGGGTCGAAAAAATCCTTAATAGGTTTTTAGTATTATCGAACCCCGATTATAAAGGGATTCGAAAGTACCGTTAACACAATTGTACTTAATAATAAATGATTAAATATAATTATAAACCAATATTTGATATCTTCATAAGTGAGACCCTTATAGATAATAGAATTAATAGCTGAATATGATTTGCATATTTAAACTCTATTCTCGGTAAATACTGTAATTTTTTTAATAAAAAATTGTAATATTATATTTGACAAATCTGTCACTAACCACATTATTTTGCTTTATCAAATTGCCGTAGCTGTTCAAAAATACATAAATAAATAAAATATTTAAAATACTTTAAAAACGCTACAGGTTTAAGAAAGTAACTCTATTTGATCTGAAGTATTATCTCTTAATGCTAACGGAAATCAATAGAAAAACGCTACATACGACGCAAGTAATTTAATATTTTTTCCATGCTTTAGAAATTCATTGTACCAAAATAACAATAAATTTACTTTATCGGCATACTCTACCACTGACAATGTCATATCATGCATTTAGTTCAAAAATGACATATGAGCTCAATCCCTTTCTAAACGCGGTTTGATAACTACAGGGTGGAAAGATGTTATGGGCCCTGGAGGGGGAACTACTCTAAATCCTTTTGCTAGGTATTTTTTACTGAAAGGAAACATTCCTTTTATTTTTTAAAAGAAACAAAACTGCATTTAAAGATTTTTAAAATTTTGCAACCTCAACCGGAAATCGAACTAACTAAAAATTTAAAATAAACTTCGCTTGTAAACGAGTCGGTACTCGTAGTATTATTGTTTAGGATAAATTACGTCTAAGAAACAACTAAAATTTATTTATTTTACTTTTAATTCTTGTTATTTGAAAAGGAAGCTTGAATACAAATTTGCTGTCCCGTGTTGTAAAAAAAGTGTGTTCCATTATTAAACTTTTCGTCCGAACGAACGTCTAGTCTAGTGTAAGAAGGAATCGTGTTGTCCATACGTCTATTACCATTTACCAATTTTGTTATCCAATACTGAAGTACCTAAGTACTTATAATACAAAACAAGGTACTTAATAGTAGATTGTTCAACAAGGGACTAAAACAAGCCATAATGTCACGAGATATTTAGACACCCGAGCATAGCGAGGGTGGCTATAGTTCGAGTGTCATTATGGTTGTTTAGTCTCGCGTTAAACTCTCTACTTTTCACTTTGAATGCGAGGAAAAAAACGACGTTCTTTCTGTTATATAAAAATTACAATACTGATTACAACAAAGCTTTCTATGTACAAATATGTTTTAATCTAACCTAAGAAAAATTAAAAAAAAACGCGGTTTTTCTTTTACTACGTTCTACGTTCACAAACACGGTGACTGGCTGTTTAAAAGGTTTCTAAGGCCAATTAAAAAAATATTACTTTAGCCCCTAGAGCTTAAAAAGGAGTTTTAGGCCCGCTATATAGGGACTAAAGAATCACTTTACGAGCATGAGAAGTGAAAAAATAAATAACATTAGGAAGCTTGTACTTAATACGATGTCTTTAGTTGTTAAAGATAAATTATAACGTATCGAAGACTTGTTATAAGAGACCGTACTAGGCAATGTTAAAAAAAACTTGTAATAACAAATATTCAATTTCATGGATATCTCGTACAACAGATAAGTGCAAGACCAAATATTTCTTAGACAAATTTTATCCGAAACAATAAATCCTACCTATTCGTATAATAAACTAGCGAGGGTTTATTTTTTAATTTTTAGTTGGTTCGATTAGCCAGTTTAGATTAGAGACAAGTAATTTTTTTTAAATCTTTTAATGCAGCATGGTTTCTTTTTAAAAATAAAGGAATGTTTCCTTTCAGTAAAATGAGCTAACTGAAGGATTTAAAGTAGTTCCCGTCCAGGGCCCATAACTTCTTTCCACCCTGTATAACGGCAAAACCAAAGCCCCATTTGATTGGTCGCCATCGAGTAAAAACAGAGCCCTGTATACGAGGTCATTCAGACTATATTAAGCTTTTAAGCACTATTATTACGCCGTTATATTTTAAGGATAACGATTATTTTTATGACTATGGAAATTATAAACCCAATGTAGACCACACATGGCTTAATAATAGTTGATTTTATACGTTAACTATAATGTTGTAGGTCTTTTTCAGTTCCGACCTTTGTAACTTTTTGTAAAGATACAGTCCCCGGCATTAAATATGACAACATTTTAAGTAGTGTGTTCACGCAAAGTTTTTCCATGGAAAAGCAGTAGGTACTTAAAATCATGCCTTTGATTCCGAACACTTATTAGTCTCTATAGTTGTTACTACACTGCTAAACTTCCTATATTATGTTTATTTGGATGATATGTAGGTACATACTTTCATTATGATAAAATTATTGCTAAGTGCCTACGTATTTATTTACTCTTATAAAAACTTGAGCACACAGGTACCTATAACAATTATAATTAAACTAGCTTCTGCCCGCGGCTTCGCACGCGTTAAATTCGGGCTAACACAGAGGAGATTTCGGAATTATTATTAGGAAGCGCCCGCCAGAATAGCCAGCAGACATTAGATTTTTTCCTACTTTCTCGACACTTATCGTCATATTTTGGAAAATTCAAACAAAATCTTTATAAATTGTAGCCTATGTGCTATTCTGATGTAAAGCTACATTACTGTAAAGTTTCATGAAAATCCATTCAGTAGTTTTTGCGTGAAGGAGTAACAAACATCCATCCATCCATCCATACATCCATCCATCCATACTCACAAACTTTCACGTTTATAATATTAGTAAGATTATTATTTATTTTAAAGCAACGCTACGATCTGTTATTAGTACGCCTTTACAAAATGTTCTATAGGTGGCGTTGCGAGTGTGAAAAAGTCTCAGAGCGAAAGTTGGAAATTGTATGTATGCAACCGATCTTCAAATCAGTTGACAGTTGATGATAAGTGGCACTAGAGTACTGTCTCCCTTTTAGACCAGGGGTCGGTGAGGTATTGTAGTGCATTGGGAGATTGGAAGGGCCAGTCCAGTTGTAAAGCTCGAGCCGCGTTGGCGAGCGTTGATGATCCGCCGTGATCGGAGAGCGAGTTGCTCGGATCCGATGTGATTGGCGGAGTGCGAACATACCTACGTGAGAGCCGCGTTGGATGCGTAGCATGCAGTGTTGGTATCTAGTAGGTTGGACACTGTAGACACCAGGCATGACGGTTAGCAATATGTTAGTGGTGTACAATACCCTATTCTGGCTTGCTATTAAGACTGCGTCATTGTTATGATGTGGATCGAGGAAGGTTGCATCAAATGTCTAAATCGAAAATAACCAATATGGGAAAGACTCCAATAGAGCAATTATGCCTAGGGTCCGTAGTCCTCAAAAGAGAAAAAGTTGTAGGTTGTATTTATGCACACGATCTACGAAACTTCATTCGTGCGAGATGTAGACCACTTTGACTTTTGATAACATTTATAGAAGAAATTCTACTACTCGACGATAGGTGGCGCTAGGGTCGCTGAACGAGTAATGGTGACTAACACTTGAAATGTAGCGGGGTAGGTACTTAGATTTGACTGGATTCAAAGTATTTTCTTATTTTGTTGAGATATTCGTTATATAGAAAACTAGCTGTGCCCGCGACTCCGTCCGCGTGGAATAGTGACCAATTTCCCCCGATTTTTTCCACGTTTTCCACTATTTCTTCGGTCCTATTGGTCGCAGCGTGATGTTATATACCCTAAAGCCTTCCTCGATAAATGGTCTATCCAACACAAAAAGAACTTTTCAATTCGAACCAGTAGTTCCTGAGTTTAGCGCGTTCAAACAAACAAACAAACAAACAAACAAACAAACAAACTCTTTAGCTTTATTATATTAGTATAGATATCATGAAAAGAAAACGCCATTTTTAATTCATAGACTGTAAATGCTCGCAGTTTTTTTTTCCTGTTTAATAAAGAAATAAAATTAACGAAAAATATTGATGGGGACCTATGTTCCGTTAATGGGTACGCTGAGCACACGACACGTTACATAGACAAAAGTATTTCACATTTAGTAGCCATATTTAGCATTGGTATTTTTAAGTTTTTAGTTTAGGACTATAGAACTTGTAGTGATAGGTTTCTAGCCTGTTGGCTATAACATACCTTAACCTACATATTTCCTTAATCTCCTTCTTACGACATCAACGAAAAAAATAGAGAGGTCATTATTCTAAACCCGACACCTCATGGATACGCAATGGTATATAAAACGATAGGTAAAGGTAAATAATTGACCTATCGATAAATAAAACGTTATTATGATGTGACCCTTAATTGCTTTGAACACTGCGCGGATTAAAATAAGAACATATCTGCAGATAATTGCTTATTTTTAATTTAAGCGAAGTGATAAAAACCGGTGCAGCAGGTTGATTTTAATATTTTGATTATACTTTATACAACTTTCATTTTAATTTCAACGAATGGGGGCGTGCTATCTGATTTACGGTTATTAACCTACGTTACTTCAGCCAGTCAACTTTTGAAATTGTTTTTTTATGAGAAAGATTTATCTGGCCAAATCTTGAAACTACAAAGTTTTATTTCCTTTGGTTAATTTGATTAGTTTTGTTCTAGAAATAGTACAGTAAAATTTAGAGGTTTTTTACTATCTTACAGGTATTATCCTTACTAATATTATAAGTCCGAAAGTGAGTTTGTTTGTTTGTTTGTTCCGCTTTCACGCCATAACTACTGAACCGATTGCTTTGAAATTTTGCAGACATAAAGATAGAAGTCCGGATTAAATAATAGGGTACTTTTTATCCCGGAAAAATGTATGTTCCCGAAGGAAAATAAAAATATAGTTTGCTTGATAGATCGATATCAATCGATGATAGATCGATATCGATCGATAGATGATAGATCGATGGCGCTGTGTGTCGTTTAAAACGAGAAGTTTTCTTATAGTTGTGCTTTATACCGCAATATAACCGAGTTCCACGCGGGCGCAGCCGCGGGCGGAAAGCTAGTCTTTTATAAATTTGGGAATTTTCAATTTAGAAAAGTAAAGATTTGGTTTAATTGTGAAAAGCTAAAGGTTGTTGTTTTTTTTTATATTTCAGTTTAGTTGCCCAGAAGAAGTGAACAATATTTTTGGATTAAAAATTCCATCCAAGTTCTTTGTACGAACTACGATCGGACGTCTACCGCCACCTTAAGAAATGAACGCACCGAATTAAAAACTCACCCCTCACGAAATTTGAATTCGGAACTTCCGGAAGTCAGTGGAAACCCGTAACCCCCATTTCAAGCCATTTGTAACACGTACTAAAACAATAACAATAAATTACTTTCATGTAATTATCTTTTGTTGCCTATGCATATATTGCAGAGATTATTAAATACACAGTACCGCGACAATAGAATGTTGCTACTCATGTATACATTATAGGTATGCGGCGTAACAATAGCACAATTACAACGAGAGCTTTTTATTACCATTAACATGGCAAACTTCTTGTGTTGCGTTGTTCCCACAAGCCCACTTTCTTACTTGCCAATTGGTTGTTTTGTATTAAATTATATTGTATATAGTTTACCTTTACCTCTTACATCTGTTTTCAAACCCAAAATGATGCTAGAAGTGGCTGCGAAGCTTGAAATAGTCATAATCATTGATGTGTCTATTTCACGTTTCGTGTGCTCTGCCTACCCCATTTGGAAACATAGGGGTGATTTTATGTTATGTATATAGTTTTGCAGACACATTGTACTTACTAAAAACAGGAATAAGTTGGTCTGGTCACTTTAAAAATCAAACCGTCATCTCGCCATAATGATTAATTTAACATAAATCCGTGTTTCTGTACTCCTGAATGTTACTGGATTACACTTTTTTTGTCTGAAATTAAACCGATACTTTCCACTTACATAACTACAATAAAATTTCACTAGCTTCGTTTCGTTACCAACTAAACATCTTATACTAAGTAGTATAATAAAGCGGAAGAGTTTGTTTGTTTGTTTGAACGCGCTAATCTCAGGAACTACTGGTTAGAATTAAAAAAAAAAATTGTGTTGGATAGACCATTTATCGAGGAAGCCTTTAGGCTATATAACATCACGCTGCGAGCAGTAGGACTGAAGAAACGATGGAAAATGTGGGGGAAAAACGGGGGAAATTAAGCACTGTTCTACGCTGACGGAGTCGCGGGCACAGCTAATAAGAAAGTAAGAGATCCCTTAATTAAAGAATATGTTCGCCTTTGTATTTTTTCACTTCTCATGCTCTTAAAGTGATTCTTTAGTCCCTATATAGCGGGCCTAAAACTCCTTTTTAAGCTCTAGGGGCTAAAGTAATATTTTTTTAATTGGCCTTAGAAACCTCTTAAACAGCCAGTCACCGTTTTTGTGAACGTAGGATTATCGCCATTTTTATAGACGTAAAAATAACCTCAAATGTCAATGAGGCTATTTCTACGTCTTTAAAAATGGCGGTAATTGTTACTCTGCCAAAAAAACTTTTAAAAGTGATTTAATTTCGCAAAACACGATTATTGATTACGAATAATAATTTATTTCACTATAATGATTATTAACACATTTCATTATGCATAGTGTAATAATAATAAGCTTAAAAATAGTTTAAAGTTAAAATCTGTTGGCTAAATATGCAAGCATTCAAAGCGTCACTTTACAAAAAAAAAGTAAAAGAAAAGAAAAACCGCGTTTTTTTTAAAAAACTCTTAGGTTAGATTAAAACATATTTGTACATGGAAAGCTTTGTTGTAATCAGTATTGTAATTTTTTATATAACAGAAAGAACGTCGATTTTTTCCTCGCATTCAAAGTGAAAAGTAGAGTGTTTAACGCGAGACTAAACAACCATAATGACACTCGAACTATAGCCACCCTCGCTATGCTCGGGTGTCTAAATATCTCGTGACATTATGGCTTGTTTTAGTCCCTTGTTGAACAATCTACTATTAGACTGTTCTGTACTTGCTATTTATAGTTATGTTGCGTTCAATAAAGAGTTATACATAATGATGTGGGGCAAGACTCTATAGAGAGATCTCTCTACAGGCAGATTTGGCCGGTGGAAGTTGTATTTATGCAACTGAACGTCGAACGAAACCCCGTTAGCGGGAGCTACCATTATAACAGTTGAAGTTCTACTACTCGACTATAGGTGGGGCTAGTGCGCTACACATACACACATTACAACATAATCCATTCATGCAAACATTTTGCAATTTATAAAATTTTGTAGGAACTAGTAATTTGGAGTATTATAATAAGTAACTAATAATTAGTAAATGATAAGTTTTTATTCATTTTCTCAACCACCAAGTTAGCTAGTCAACTTCGTAACAATTTTAAAAGTTTAGTTTATAGCAGAATTGTGTGACTTGTGTGACTTCTGCCGTGTGCTGTCGAGTTTTGAATAACACCTGTTCGTTTCATCCGTGGATGTCATAAGAGGCGACTATATAGTGATATATATGTTAAGGTATAATAAAATAATACCTGTGTGGTGTCGGGATAGAATAAGACCTCTCCATTTGTTCCGTGGATGTCGTAAGAGGCGACTAAGGAAATAGGTAAGGTACTATTTAGACGACGGGCTGGCAACCGGTCACTATTATACCAGCCAACTCGAAACCTAAAAAAACATGCTAGAAGTGGCCACGAAACGTGAAATAGCGTTTCGTGTGATCTGCCTACCCCATTTGGGAATACAGGCGTGATGATGTATGTACAATGAACATATAATAAAATAAAATATTTTAGGCGACAGGCAAATAAAACTTGAATGAAAAAATATATACTTATTTAGTCCTGCTTTAGCCAAATAAGAAAATTTTCTTTCATGACATAACCATTATAGTCTGCCCCACCCGCAATCGAACCCGGAAACAGTTACCAGGGTCACCCACCACAAATGCAAAAAAATCGTTTATGTTCTACCTCTGATTTCGTGAAGGTAGTACATACTTAGATGAACAAGTAAAATACACTGGTTTATCCAACGGGTTTTTAGACTTCCTTGTAAAACCATACTGAAGGTACTTTTACCGCGAAAAACAACCCCTGAACCAGAAATGTTAAACTGATAGTAATCAATGTAAATTAATGTTAATAAAATGCTTGACGGCGCTCTGTTGAAAACTAATAACGTTGCATTTTATGTAAAACGTGCAGGATAAAGAAGCTATCCTAGCCGCCGCAAGCGATCAATATTATTGTCATCCCTGTCTGTCTGAGGATAGGCAACGCAGGCAAAACGGTAGTATAGGGAGATGCACTGCGTTGTACGAATTAAGTAGATAGCCAACACAATTTCCAAGTTTACGTTCTGTCTGAGAGCGCTCTTTTCTTATAAGATTTTGCAGTATGTGTGGCTTAATTATAATACTTAGACGACAATGCAAATAGGTAGAAAACATTAAGTATTTGATCTCGATCACTTTAGAAGCCAAAAGCAAAACACACGTCGTCGATAACAAAGTATGTTTACATTGAATTTAGTGACATCTAGCGTTGAGTAGAAGTTAACTATCAATGTAAAAATTCTTACTACAAACTAGCATAAAAAATACTTTTGTTCTATTAGGGCCAACCTACTTAATACTTAAATAAGGACAAAATGTTTTTGTTTGGTTTCAGACCTTTCATACACCATCTTTCGGCGACGAAGAGTTCGATATCCCTTCCATTCACGGGCAGCATGCGAACGGCGGTCAACCCGCTCATATACAGTACACTCAAATGCATCATGCAGCGCCTCAGGTAAAGG
>BHDV01063508.1:121874-147740 GCA_005406045.1 Adoxophyes honmai
GTAGTGTAGAGCATATTGTGCTGGAACCTTGGGCTGAAAACTGGAACCGCTCTGAAACTAAGGCCACTGCCACACTACCACCGTCACCACATGCAGCACGCACAGCGGCCAACCGCCTGCGCAGGTGGTTATTGTTCATTGGTTATTTGATGATCTGCTGGATGCTGATTGTCGGTTCTGCGCACTGCATACAGCGACGGCGGCAGTGTGGCACTACCCTAAATGTCGAACAGACTGTCATCTGTGACACCTACGGCAACGATAATAATAATAAAAACAATGTTTGAATATAGTCTTAAATGGGTTTAAATTAATTTCTCAGTTAGATTTGATTCTTTTCGAGTCAGCAATTTTGTGAGTTCGACATGCATTTTTTATTTGTTTGGAAAAGTTGTAATGTTTAAACACTTGTCCTGAATAGCTTCTGTCATAGCGTTTTTTTTTTTTCGTGCTGTCACGTCACACGTCACGTCAGTCGTGTTCTGTTCTATCTGTATTCTTCTTCTGTTCCTTTCTCTTTGTTTATTAAGCAAATCTGAACTTCTTATTTTATTCAATAAACCTTGTTTTATTTGTTATTCATTAATTTGTATTGTTCTGTAATATATCAGAATCCAATGCGAAACTTATTACTTCTTGGAATAAGAGTTTATTTACTTTAGTTTTTATTTCCCGAAAACTGTTAAGTTTTCTTTGAAATTTCTTTAAAATATAGTTGATATACTGACCGGCGTGATATTGTTAAATACATTCGAGTTTGTTATTGTTATCATCATGACTATTACTCGTAGGTTGGTATGATGAACCCGGCTCAAGACGGCCTGGCGCCGCCGGGCGGGGCACCGTCGTATCAACAACCCCTTTACTTGCAAGAACCACACACGCCAGTTACGTCACACAGGTAAATATTTATTTCCTGCTAGCTCTAAGTTTGAACATATGTGATACAGCATTTACTTTATCTTATTTTTGTTTAAATCAAATTGTATACCTATTTATTTTCTTCTTAGTGGTGCTGGTGCGCCAGCTGGTAACTACGTGATTCAACAGCAACCTGGAGGGCAACAAAGGCTACTAATGATGCAGCCTTCTCAAGTGATGAACGGCCCCCCGACTCCCAACACCCCTACACAAAACTCTGCGCCAATCTACAGCTCACCACAGAGAGCATCTCCTCCTGGAACCACGAGTGATGACTCCGACGACAGTGTGCCTTCTCACCATTCTCAGGTAGTTCTTAAATTTCCCTTAAAGTATTTAGCTACTCATTTTCTAATAACGGTATGGAGACAAATTTAGATCATTTGTCTCTATTTTACCCTTTCCATGTATTTTTAAACCTAAAATTATGCTAAAATTGGCTATGATTGAAATGTGAAGTGAAAAATTCTTAATAATACATATCCTGCTAATGTTATAAACATGAAAGATTGTGTGTGAGTGGATAAATGTGTGGATGTTTGTAACTCTTATCAAAAAATACTGGATGGAGTTTAATGAAACTGTACAATAATATTGCTCATACTGTATAATAGAAGTAGGCTGTTTCAACTACTTATTCTGGTACTAGTGGGATATTTTAAATTTAATCTGTTTACTCCAATAAAGGTATATAATAAGGTAAATCATGTTGTAAAGTGGTATTTTGGGTTACATTTTGCCTAAGACATATCGTCACCTGTAATATGAATTAATGTAACCGCCAAAATGACGAAAATGAGTTAAGTATACAGTTCGACTGCAAATTTTCTGTTCTATCGATCCCTGTTATTAAAATTCGGCTATCTTGAAAAAAATGTCGATTACGTTAACGAAAATCTGGCCATTTTTTTCATTTTATCGTATTTTTTATAATGTATTGTATATTTTCTTCGAATTATCTACATTTGGTTAACGTAACGACAGATCTGTGATTGTTTATTAATGTAATGACCAAAGGTAAAAAAAAAACATTAATGTAAGAGACTTCATCCGTATGAAAATGACTCTTACGTTAATTTTTTTGAGGCACGCTGTATTAATTGGCGGTTACGCTAAAGCAAAGGACATGGCGCGCAGAAATTTGGACTTACATTATACAAGCTAAATAAAGGACTTTGAATCTTATTCACTTAGCACAAGGTTCAAAATATGTTTTTTTTTCTGTCTCAGCAAATTTGTGACGAGATAGTAATGTCGACTAGAAGCGGTTTATAAGTAGGTACGAAATGTGTTACTAAGTTACAAATACACCAAGTTTTACTTGAGATCAACAAAAAGTAAAAAAAAGGCTTAAAAAATTACTCACTTAATTTCGTAAACCAGAGGAAACTGCAAATATTTGGCTCGTTTTGCTTAGGAATTGCTTCGTCGTTGCATAGTTTCTTAAGATACTTGTACTTTTCTTAGCTACTGAAATTGGCATTCGTTGTGTATAAAGTTTTTGCAGAAGATAATTTAGTAGATTTTTCGGGATGACTTCTTTTCCTTTCTCTTTCCCTATTGCAACTTTTGGCTCTCTAATCAGCTGTATGTATTTTGAAAGTATCACCGTCTTCGTAGTGTATTTCACTGGATTTTTTTTTTAATCTGGCTTTTTAATTATGGAGATCTTAAAATATCTTAGTCTTAAGTTTTCGTTAGAATTGAGTGCTTGTTTACCTATAATCTCCCAGTTAATGAAGACAAATCTTCGTGGTCCAGGGTATGTACATTATAACAACGCGGTGTCTTTCGTGCTGTTAACACGATTGTGGGTCATCGTTGCACTGGGCTCCGCATCAAAAGCTTTCGAACATTACGTCGAATCAAATCTACCAGCATGTACCTATGTGTGGACTGGTAGTATATACTTATTTAACTTGCAATACCTCCTTGGTCTCGACAAAAATGGGGCAAATATAAAAATCGGTGTAAGTATTCAATTCAAACAAACACTTCAGACTAAGAGATATTATTAGGATTGTTACAATTAAAAAGCCAAACTTAAATTTCTAGTGAAATAAATAATGAAAGAAGTCAGTGATACTTTCAAAATACAGTTGAATAAAGAGCCAAAAGTTGCAATGGGGAAAGGGATAGGAAAAGAGAAAGCGGAGATGTCATCCCGAAAAATCTACTGAATTATCCTCTACAAGAACTTTATACACAACAAATACCAATTTCAGTAAAAAAGTACAAGTATCTGAAGAAACTATGCGACGACGAAGTAATTCCTAAACAAAACGTGCAAAACTATTTGCAGTCTCCTCATGTTTACGAAATTAATTAAGAAATTAAGTCTTTTTGTTTTGTTTTATTGTTGATCTCAAGTAAAACTTGGTGTATTTGTAACTAAGTAACATGTTTCGTACTTATAAACCGGTTAAAAGTCGTCATATCTACCTCGTCAAAAATTTTCTACTAATAAAAACAAAAAAACATTTTGAACCTTATAGTACGTAAATAAGATTGAAAGTCCTTTATTTAATTTTTATAACGTAAGTCCACATTTCGGAACACCGTGTCCTTTACGTTAAACATTCTTAAAATTTTGTGAGATACGTTAAACTGTACTTCATTTTTTAGAAGAAATCTTAATGTAACTCACAATTTTTACAAAAAAATTAACGTAACCACCATGCTATATTCTAAACCATAATAGCAGCATCGACAAGACTTCTATTAGCTAAAAAAACTTACAAATACAAGATTATTGCAGTAAACGTCATTGCAAAAGGATAATTGAATAAAAAGTTACAACCATTTTTCTGATTTGCAAATCAGTTTTTTGCGTCTCCTGAAAAATCGTCATTTGGCGGTTACGTTAATTCATATTACAAGTGACGATATTTTAACTATCTTCAAATAGTCAAATATATTTTTATGTGAGTGATGGTAGTTTTTTCTTCATAATTATGCTCATTCAAATAGCTAGCCCTGAAAACCTCTCATGTTTTACTTCCAGTACACTTGTGTCTGTCCTAATGTTTAACACTAATTTTATTAAAGCAATACATATGTACAATCACAATCATCAATTAATTGCAAAAGTGTATCAGTGTGAGACCATGAATTATTAGACTATCTAATTAGAATACAATAACATTATGAAACACAATACAAACCACCACTGTGACTAGGTTTGTTTCTTCCTATTCTATTCAGTATTATTTGAGTACTTCACTAAAAGTTTAACAGCAATTTGTGTAACTGAACTACTCTTGAGGACTTAGCATGCTAGCATTTATTGTGGGATATGACATAACTATTAAATTAATATAGTTCATTGGCATAACAATTACATACTTCATTCATAGAGACAACAAAATTTAGATGCAAATAGTAGAACATAGAACATTCTAATGGATTGGTTGTTTGTTGGTAGTTGCCTGGTGATGCGGAAAGCCTTCTGCCTATCCATTATTGCTCAGCGAGCCGGCAGCAACAAACTACGCTTCATCAGGTATAGGCAGATTTTCTTACATACATATTTCTAGGAATATGTTGACTGTCCATTGCCAATGAACTATATTTTGATTGGACAATACTTTTATGAGTATCCATAGTAAACTTAGTTCCACTCACAGATTGGTGCCAGCAACATGGGCGTGAAGAGGTCATCACCTGAACCTATTGACAATGGAGTCAACCGAGGGCAGATGCAAAAGAAGCCTAAAGTACAGAAAAAAAAGAAAAAACGAGATCCCAATGAGCCTCAAAAGTAAGTTTACATTATTGCAAGAACTTATTTTGGATTAACTGTGTTTTTAATTAGGGAAGCTATCTATATTTTAACAATAATTGCAGGCCAGTATCAGCATATGCATTATTCTTCCGAGACACCCAAGCAGCAATAAAAGGACAAAATCCGAATGCAAGCTTTGGTGAAGTTTCCAAAATTGTGGCTTCCATGTGGGATGGGCTGGACTCTGAACACAAAAGTGTAAGTGTCCAAAACCTCAAAATTTCAATTTTGGGTATTTTTTTAATAGCAAAATAATTTACCACTTTTTTATATTGTAGGTGTACAAACAGAAAACTGAAGTTGCCAAGAAGGAATACTTAAAAGCTCTGGCTGCTTATAGAGCAAGCTTAGTATCTAAGGTAAGTAAGATCTTCCTTTTCCTAGATTTTTTTTTCTTAATCCACTTCAGCAACAAACAATCATGCGGTGTCCCTGGTATGAAGAAACTAATGCCGCCTATAAACAGCCTACCCATCAAAAACCTTTTGAAACAAAAATAATTATACTACATCATTGGCTAACATTGCTTTAGATTTTACTTAATTTTCTTCCTATGTATTCTATGCTCAAAACCTTTTCCTGACCTGACTAATATCAGGATATAACAATAAAATGAATAAAGGGAGATAGGTGACTTCATTCTAAATTAATGCTCCTACTATTGCATTATAAGCCTAGAAATTGCTGATACAGTGGTCGGCTAACAACTTAACTCCCCCTCGTCTTATAATTTTTCCGAGTTATTTGCCGATCACTACTATACCTACTATTGTGATTGTCAAAATAATGTAAAATTCCTGCAATATCATTTTTAATTACGATACCCGATAACATGTACAGATATAGGTAATTAGACAAAAAAAAAATTAAAATATCTCTAGGACCAAAGGACAAGAAATTGAATCATCACTATTTTAACTGAGATGAAAATTAAACATGTTTGGTTTCGCGGTACTGAAACGGGTTTGTTCGACTCTCTCACGTTGAACTCTCCCCGTCTCGCTAGAAAATTACGAAACGAACCGATGAACGCCGACGAGCGAGATATACGATGCATTTCTCTCTTTCGCACAGTGCCGCCGCCTTACCGTACCGATCAATGTTCGCTCGCCTGGCAACTTACCTTGCATCCAAATACGACGCTAGCCTTGGACATTTAAAAAGTTAAAGCTTTCGAGAGGGGAAGTGTGAGCTTTTGTTTCGTAAATATCCGCAGAGTTATAGCATTTTTTATTATTATTCGTTTTTTATTAATTCTTGCCTTTAGTACAAACTATTATGAACATGATTGTGAAATTACAATGATATAATTAAAGTGTTAGTGCTGTTAAACAAAGAAGCGGCGCCAGTTAACGAATTGAAAGGTTACAATTTTAACTATTAATGTGGTTTTAGTTCAATTGCGAATTTATTACTAGAACTTGTGATAGCTAGCTGGTATATTTTATAACGCCTACATAGTTTATTAACACCTACTAGGCTAAAATCACGGTTTGTTTCAGTTGTTTGCATTTACATCATATAGAATCTTAAGTTTATACGTATTCTTTGCGGTCTTTGATTTTTGTAAGAAAAAAATGTTATTGCTACTTTTTAGGGAGGTGAACAAGAAACTCCAACGATGTATAATCACGGCAACAATACCAATTCTACCTATGGTAACTACTATCAAGGCGTGCAAGGGCAGGCTTACGGAAATGGTCATTCGCCTCAAGGATATGTGCCCAACGCCGCCCCACAAGGATACACGCCTCAAAACTATCCTGGTGGGCAACCTCAAGGTGCCTACCCTGCGCAGCCTACACAGGGTTATCCCCAAAACTCTCAACAACCAACACAGAACTACCAAGGCAACATGGCACATAATCCTGCTACATACCAGGTAAAATATACTTTAAAAAAATCGTTTTAGCTTCATAATTTTTTGTGGTTCAGAATAGATAAACTGTGCACTTAAAATGAAATTCAACAGAATTGTTATTTCGACAAACAACTCCTTTTACTGGTAGGATTGTCTAAAAAAAATATGTTTTTAGGTAATGATAATAGGTGGTGAAAGTGCCATAGTATTCTTTATATTTTTTAATGGCTTTCACCCTTGTCAGTGCGGCAAAGAGTATTTTGCCAATGTCTCTGAGATATAACACAGATCAGGAGTGTTTGGTTTATGTATTTTTGATTTTTGGGAAGGATAAGATGGGAGACCTAAAACAAATAATATTAAATTACGGACAGCATAGATGATATTGTGTTCTTTTGTTTGACACATTTTTTTTAAATAAAATGTTTAGAAGTGTCAATCACACTTAAGTACTATATTTACTAGGATCAATGTCTCTGGTCCCTTACTCTAAAAGTTTAATTATCTATCCTTTGTTGACTTTTATTTCCTTAATAAACCAAATTTCTTACTGAAGGATTAAATTGAATGATTTATTGTCATTAAAGCAGTCATCCCTATTTTATTGTTGTTATAAAGCATTAACAAAAGTTTGTAAACCTACTAAAATTAAAAACAAAAATATGTTCAATAAGAAACAAAATATTTTTAAATATAAAATAATGTATGTACAGTCAGCGTCTGATACATGGTTACACTTTGGTACTTTGTCACTGTGATCGCAGTGACAATTTCATGCGAGAGTTCAAATATGAGGTTAATTAGAAAAGGTACTAAAGTGTATACATGTATCAGACGCTGACTGTACTTTGCAGAGTTTGTTACTGCTCAAGTCACAAATTAAAGTAAGGAATTAGAAATAACCAGTAGGGTTTAAAATAAGTATTTGTTATGTTACATTACTGTCAAGCAACATATAAAATGTATTTAATATTTTTTAACAAATGCTTTAATAATAAGGAAGGTTTTGTCCATCAGGGTGTACCAGGACAGAATCCTCAAGGATACCAAGGCACTGCCACAACCCCACCTCAAGCCTGCCAGCCTAGTGTTAATCAATCACCAAGGAGCTACCCACCTACCCAATCTCCAGGGCACTATGCTGCTCCACCAACGGGCTTGACTTCACCAGGATACCGAGTGCCATCCCAATCCCCACCAATGGGTCCAGTGCATGCTGCCATGCAGTACCACCATTCACAGCAGGTAATTCTCTACTTAATCAAAATGTATGTGTTTGTGGCTATTGAATCTAAAATTATTGAAAAAGAATTATGGATCAAACTGATTGCAATGCATTAAGAAGTTTAATTAATACTAGTTTTGTAAGTAACATTTTAACTACAATTTATTTCTGCTTCTGCGTGGAGATAATTTATTTATTGCATTAATTTCCAGCAAATGCAACAATCACATCAGCAAATGCAATATCAACAGCAACAGCATCAACAGCAGCAGCAGCAACAGCAGCAGCAACAAATACAACAACAGCAGCAGCAGCAGCAACAACAACAAATACAACAGCAGCAGCAGCAGCAACAACAAATACAACAGCAGCAACAGCAACAAATACAACAGCAGCAACAGCAGCAGATACAACAACACCAATTACAGCAACAGCAACAATTACAACAACTACAACAACAGCAACAGCAAACAACACAGGCACAACAGCCTCAGAACCAACCTCTTAAACCTGAACAGCACTCTCCAAACAGCAATGGAAGTTCTGGCATGCCTCAGCATTCCCCAGAGGTAATTCGTCAATTTTACCTTACAGCATTGAAGGGATGATTTCTGATAATTTGTTAAACCTAATAGTTAAAAGTACAAGTGTGATATGTTGTATTCTGTATCTCACCAACCTCAACTTAGTATTACAGTGGAACGTCGATTATCCGAACGTCGATCATCCGAACGACCGCTTAACCGAACTGCTAGTTCTCGCTCGCTCAGACGCGGCTCTCTCACTCGCTCGCACGCAACCGTCTCCCCCGCTACCACCCGCGTCCACTTATAACGTCCACATATAATTATTCCTACTTTACTTAGTTATAATCGATATTTATATTAAATATGTTTTTTATTATACCTTATCGGTTTAGGTAATTAAAACAATGTAAACAATCTTGACGTGTCTTTTTATTTAAACGTACACTTTACAAATCGAAATCTTTACATTTTACAATTTAGGTATGAAAAAATCATTTACTTTCATAATTGAATTGTATAGTGTAACGATTTTCATTTTTAGAGTGTGTATTTCAATAAAAAGACATGTCAAGATTGTTTATATTGTTTTAACTACCTAAACCGATAAGGTATAGTATATAAACGTATACAGTTCGATTATCCGAATAAACCGGTTTTCCGAACACCCATGTCCCCCAATTAGTTCGGATAATCGACGTTCCACTGTATATAGAGACATTTAAAACAAATGGTACCCTTAGTTTAATTTGTTTTCAAATATTTACTGGTGTGTGTTTTTTTGTTTTTATTGGTTGTTATTAATACCTATCCAGTTATGGCCTTAAGAGCGTGCACACAAAATTCGGTGATTTTGATGTTTTTCAAATGCTTTAGAAAGCTATAAATCCTTAAGTTTTTAAAGAAAAACTACAGTAACATATAAATAAACACTTTTTCTAGGGATTAACGGAAAGAAATATTTTATTAGCAACACAGATTTCTTTTACTTAGCCAATTTGTTGAAGGGTTTTCACAAAAATACGCGTCAGAGCTGTCTTTCACTTGAAAATTTTCCATTAAAATTTACCATAAACGATATAAACTTGTTATTATCTGATAGACAATATAGTCTACTGGGGATTAACGGAGAGACATGCATCAAATTATTGGTTTTTATTATTCAAATATCATTTTACATAATTTCAAAGTTGAACTATTACTTTATTTTTTTTCTCATTGATTTTAATGTAATTACAAATGAAACAATTTTATTGTAAATTTACAGAATATGTTTAGTCTAACTATATTTTTTTCATGGCTAAATATGAGTTAATTTATTTTTCACGATTTTTTAAACATTGGTCCAAAACCACTAAGGTCAGGTGGGGGAAGAGAAACGCAGGGATAAGAGGGCTCTACAGACCATAATCACTCATAACTCGACGAGTTATGGTCTGTGGTGCCTCTTACCCCTGCCCTGCCCCTGAATTTCTCTTCCCCGCCTGATATTATAATTACGTTCGTAAAAAATGTGTGCGCCCTCTTAAGTGAAGTCTATGATCAATAGGCATTTGAAACATGTGATCAATTGTCCGCAGCAAAGTGAAAACAGAAGCACACCATCGTGCATCCGTCAGGGTTGTACCAATCCTGCCATAGCCAATAGTGAATGGGAAGATGAATATTGCTCTAATGAATGTGTTGTCAGCCATTGCAGGTAATAATACAAGTGTTTATTTATTTTGTCTTATCATCGATATCTTTAAGCAATGCTGGGAACATACATGATTACAAAATATTCTATGCATACATTAGCTGATATCTGGTCTCATGTAAAGCAAACATAGAAATAAACATGTGCAACAAAGAGATTTATTGATTCAGTAGTTTCCAAAAGGCTGCAACTGACCAACAAAAACTACGAAATTTGGGCACCTTTTGACCATTAAAAAACTTTTGGTATCCTGATCTAGTAGCGAAACACTCATCTCCGAAAAAATATTGTGTCATGTTTCAAAGCCCACTAAATAGCAACAATGTGACACATTATTTGGGAACACCTGATTTGATTAATTTTTAATTAGTAATTTGTAGAAGTACAGGGTTTTATATAAGACTTGTCTTGTTTTCAGGGATGTCTTCAGTACATGGGTCGCCTCTAATAGCAACAACCAAATGCAAAACTTTTCTGCAGTAAAATGAACTATGAAACATGTACATATCTATCGATGTTAGGTAAACTATCAGTCCACTCTTGTAGGGGGTCACAATGGATCTTGAATAACTGTTAATATTTGTCCTATTATGTCTTATCTCATCATCTCATATCCATATCACAATATGTAATGGTAATGGATTACAACTTGAAAAATGAGGTCGTTTGGAATGGACTCAAAATACAGACAGCATTTAATGGTAACATCATTTGAAAATATCTTGTTTTAAAATTATAACTTGCATTTGAAATGTGAAGTTATTGTTGAATGGAAAGTAATTTAAGTGCAAATTTATTTCTGATTAAAATTCTGTAAAGCTATAACTATTCATTTAATTGTTAATAAGTAAGTATTAGTTTTGTGATGAAAAGTTAATTACTATGAGCTGTGTAAGTAAATGTGCTAGTTGTTTTCCAATTTAGATCTTCAACTGTGGCCACCTGAGTAGAATTTATTACGGGTGTATAGTTAGACTGAATTATACTAACCTACATGACAGTCTACTAATGCCTGATTTGCTCTGTAAGAGAAATACCATGCAGCAAATGGACAAGGTGTAATTAATTATTGATCGCAATATCATCTATTAAAACAACAAAACTATAATAGATATTATAGGATAATATTGAAAATAAATTTTGTTTTTGTATATACCAATTTGTTGTTATTATAACTTTTTAGACGCCATACAATGTCGTAGCTTTCAATGGGTAACTATCCGCCAGGTTTTATTTTTTGCTATCCTAAACTTTGCTCTAAACCTTTAAGTCTTAAGGTAAGAAAATGAATATCGGAATTCATAACTTTTATAATTTTTATATTAGAGAGCTAAAAAGTGGCTATGTAAATTTGTGGGAATTTGGCAAAGAAAGGCACTCGTATCTTAAAACAGCGTTTATTCAATTTAAACAAAACCACCGTGTCTCGTCTTTTACATAACCGTCGGCCATTTTACCACGTAAAACAAAATGTTATTGTTAATTTCTTAAATTTTTGACACATTTTTTATTATTTGCAAGTTGATGAATGCATGAGCTCTCATTTATCCCATTGGAATTGAAAGAACTCGTGATTTCTAAGTAAAAATAATAAAAAAATTAGAAAATATCTCAAAAGATCTGTTTAGTAGCAAAAAATGCTCTGTTAGCTTTTTCTGACACCATGTTTTTACACTGGGTGCTTGCGTGACCTCGAACAGGATGCTAATCACAATAGGCCCATAAATTAAGGCATTTATCAGTTCTCTAATTAAAATATTATCAATTAGTTACCACCACCACGCGTTTCTCTGTACGCGGTAATACTAACTGCTAATGTTTGATGAAATGATAACAATCATAGTCGATGGAGCCGTAGGCCGGCCACATACATATGGAATTCCGTTTCGGAATCTCGATTCGGAATATCCGAACGCAGTCAATCCATATAAATCTACCAACCAGCCACATACAGACGGAAGTTTTCCATTGAAAACTACCGTATGTATGTGGCTCATTTATAGATGTGTATGCATTTAATGCGTTCGGATATTCCGAAATGGAATTCCGTATGTATGTGGCCGGCCTTAAACGAGTATCAAGTATATTTTACTTTTTCTGTTTTCATTACTACATTGTATCTATTATAATAGGTATTACAAAATGTAATATATAATGTTATCTATCTAGTTGAAACCTATTATTCACTAGTAGTCTGGAAGACATTTTCGTAGCGAATTTTACATAGTATTATCGCCTTGTGAACCTTATTTAATGGATACTACGTAAAGCGTAACGAAAACAATTTCTTTATAACATACATACTTATCTTTAACATAATAATATTTTGTATGTAAATGTAAAGAAAGACACAGGTTAATTTTGATGTTAGCCGCATTTAAAGTATATATAAAAGGATGTATTTCTTTTTATTAATTGACTTAATTGTCACTCAAAAAAAAAGTAAAACAAAGTAATCCAGCCCCAACTCAATCCCAATGGTTGGACACACTACAGACTATCGGTATGCTGTGGTAGCCTAGCGGTTTGATCCGTGGCATCTCATGCGAAGGGTCGAGAAACTGAATTTTATAATATTTACTACTAGTAAGTACATTTGGCGAAGGAAAACATCGCAAGTGAACTTCACCGAGCTAAGGTGAACGTATGGTTGCATTTTATCTCAAAATATTAAGAAAAAAACAAAGTAAGTTCCTACTTGAATCCGCATTTATAATTAGTAATTTTAAATTGCCCATATCTACTTCAATGGTAATCATTAGCTCCATCCGATGCTACGCGCGTACGAATATTTTGGTTTTTTATTTATTCATGTAGATGTGTAATATACTACCTATATAGATTAAAACGTAAACATTCGAAAAGTTGCGACTAAGTAAGGCTTATGGTTGATCATTGTCTTTAAATACAAGATTGTATAGTATATTTCACCTGTCGTTTTGAGATGGCAGTTTATTTGCAGTATTGATTCTTATCTCCAAACAGAATTATTCCAACTTAATTATTGTGCTTCCATTTCCATGTCAACGCGTTTTTTTTTAATCTTCCACAGGACCTATCAAACATTTATTTCAAACTAAGCTGAAGTCTCTTATTTTAAAAGGTGTTGAAAGTAAACTTACTTGTGTTACAAGTTACTAGTATTTGACAAGTTACTATAATACCGATAATATGCCTTTTACAATAAAAGTAGGCTATACTGAAGCCTATTCATGGGGCCTTTGTTAAAACGAATGCTGGCTCTATAGGGTTCGGACACACTGGCAGACTAAAATTAACTTTATTTTGTGAAGTGGCTTTTAAACGTGCATTCCAAGTCAATTTTAAACAAATTTCAAAACTCATGTTGTATATTTTACTGATAACTCACGTTTAAAATCAAGCGAAGAGAGCGGTAGCGCGCTGTGCGCGTTTGGCAGAAGCTGCCGCCGCGGCTCCTAGATGAAGGGCTACGAATTAGCCGGAAACATGTCGTGCTAAACCAGATTTAAAACGTGAGTTATCCGTAAAATATTTCAACATGAGTGAGTCTCGCGGTAGTTTAATGTTCTATTTTCAAAACGTTCATATCACTAAAAGTTGTGTAAAACAGCGCATGGTTCACAATTTAGTAAATCCGTTAGGGTTGCTCCTGTTCATGTCTCGGGAATGATTCTGTCAGGGCGTCCAACGGCTATGCCACATGAAGGGGAAGTAATATTGTTGGTAGATAGAACATCTTACTGAGAGGAGGTATTATTTTAATACCAAAATCAATTTAAACTGCATCAATAGTTTTTATATGATTACGTGGTTGAACCAGGAATCGAATCCATAACAGGGGCAAAAATCACTAACTTTATCATAGAGATCAAAACGATTAACGTAAGGAATTTTTGTTGAATAAAATATTGTCGGAAATAAAAGGAAGAGCATGAACTTTAACATTTTAAATACAACATTAATCAATGAAATATTCTAATAAGTTCCCGGATTAACCTTTAATTATGTATCTAAGAATGCAGTTTTTTTTTTATTTATCTCTTTTGTCAGTAAATTATTTGATTTACAATATCAAGGTACCTACCTACTTCCCCTTCGACCCTGCGCAGACGACAGACTATCTCCGGCGGACTTTTTAGTTTGTGAAAATAGAACATTTGGAATTATAATGCAATAACGCACACGACGCGCAAAAAGTCAATGCACAATGCATACAATCCACGCAAACTTTTTGTGCGCCGTAGACTCGATCGCACAAAAAGTGTGTCGTCTGCGCTGCACCTTCACGTGGTGTAGCCGTAAGACACCCTGTATACTCCTAGGTATGCACTTAAAATGTCGCTATTCCTTGAAAACAATGACAATGGTAAATTAAGATTCTCCATTTCAACGTTAAGCGCCAGACAAAATTAGTAGACGTGACGCCTGTCATGCTTAGTTTAAATTACGACTTTGTAATTTGTTACTTCACTTCTATCACATAACATTGCTGCGTTAAAACCAGTTAGATTTTACAACATAATAATAATGTATGTAATACATTGTAAAAACAGAATAATATTAATAAAATGATAGCAATATCCGACAATTTGTTCACTAGAAATTTGATTTTGTATAGAATTTAGCTGGACCAAAATTTTCTTTGAATTAAAAGGGTGATGTTATTTATAAGATACTACAAATCAAATGTCTATTGTATAATATTCAATACAATTTGTAAATAAAAACCTGCAATAATAGAAGTAATAGAAAATAAATAAAGCATAATAATTATTCTAATTTTATCTTTTTTATTATAGTATAGTATTGTTAGAACTTAATTATTAGGAGCAAATTATCTTAATAAAGTGTACCATACTACAGTGTATAAAATGTAATTAGAACAATGATTTCATTAAATTTCTTAAACAATAAGTAAGATTTGTCTTTGCCTTTATTGGTCCCTTCCCCCTTCCACACCATTTAAAAAGTTACATTGTTACGTTTACTACCCTTTATTTTATTTTTTCTATACTGATACCGCACTGGTACTATATCTGTGTTATACGAAGTATTTTGAGTATTTAAATATTTTTACATTTAAATGAAAAAAAGGTGCAACATGGTCCTACAGTTTTCTTTTAGATCTCGATCTCAAACCAAAAAACCGAGCCTTTCCATCGAATAACCTTCCTTACTCAATATTTATGCGAGATCGAATGTTAATCTAGATCAGCTAAGTAGGTACTCTTTTCAATCATAAAACCTACTTGTTGAGTTTCGATATTTAAAACCCTGTAGTAGGGCCCTTATGGTTAGGGGGGTCCTGGTGGTGTCGGGATAAAAAACCAACTCTCTTCTGCGGATGTCGAAGGTAAGAGGCGACTTAGAAAATAGGTTTAGGTATGCTTTAGGCGACAGGCTAGCAGCCTGTCACTACTTACATATCATACGTGTTACATCTGTTTTAAACTTAAATTATGAACAGCTGCTTTTGAGATATTTTGTTCCCCATTACCCTTTCGCAGCCATTATACAGTTAAATAATAGCCAGCTATGTAACAGCCATATGAACTTAAGGCTGAATAACTCGTGCCCGATGAAGATGTATAACGGCTGTTATTCAGTAGTAAGCTTTGACAAAACATACAGCTCTTACACAGCTTTTTGTGTTACTTGGGCGGGAAATACCCTGTAGGTTTTCGGTCCAAAAAAAGGGAAATGCAGTACAAACGTCCATATTTTTTGACTGCGAAGACTAAGAGCAGTTGGTGGCAGTTATTCCCTAAGCGATCCGTGGGAGACTTGACGGGGGCCACCTGCCAGCACTGGTGTTTGTTAAAATAGGTGAATTTAGGAATTGTTCGAAATATAGCAGGAACGGGTCCACCGAACCCAATAAAATTTACAAAGTACTATACTTTAGACCTTTAGGTACTTAAAAGATGGTAAACAATCTTGACATGTCTTTTGATTGAAATACACAGTCTAAAAATGAAAATCGTTACACTATACAATTCAATGAAAGTAAATGATTTTTTCATACCTACCTAAATTGTAAAATGTAAAGATTTTGATTTATAAAGTGTATGTTTAAATAAAAAGACACGTCAAGATTGTTTACCATCTTTTAACACATTCACGACCACGCCTAAAATCAAAACATCTGCGCGGAACCGAGCAGTATATAGCTAGTACAAAATGAACCCGGCTCCCGGGTTCTCGGTATCTGAGTAATGTTTTGAAGAACCCGGGAGCCGGGTCCTTGGTTCTGAATGTGTTAAGTTTAAGTACCCTAAAGGTCTCTAGTATAGTCTGTAAGAAAAAAGTTTGAGCACAGTGACATAGGGTGGATTTAACCGAAAGACAATAAAAATTTCTCTTACACTTTTACTAGCGTTTTCATATATCTATACTAAAATTATAAAGCTGAAGAGTTTGTTTGTATGTTTGAACGCGCTAATCTCAGGAACTACTACTACTGTTAGATAGACCATTTATCGAGGAAGGCTATATAACATCACGCTGTGACTAACAGGAGCAAAGGAACATTGGAAAATGTGGAAAAAAAACGGGGAAAATTACCCAGTCACTATACCACGCGAACGGAAAAAAAACGAAAATCTATAATATTGCCAAGTCTTTTGTATACTCTGGCACTAAGGTGAACCGCGTAGCATCACAATGTCTAACGATTGCAGGTGCTTACGCGGCGACTAATGACTCTTACATAGGGCACATTGACGTGAAAACCTATGAAACATTTGTCTCCCTCAATGTCAATAAAAAAAATCAGGAAATACTTTAACAGGGGTTTTCAGCCGCGTATACCCGACCACTGGTTTTTTTTTATGTTTCGCGCTCTTGGCGCATTTAGCATGACCACTGGTTAAAATATCAATTTCCGACCACTCTGTATCTGTATAAATAAATACGCTACAAATATGGGTACTGTATATATTCACTGATAGTCACTGTCAACTGTCTGTCTGTCTGTCTGTATTGTAAATTGCAACAACAGCTTAGGGATTGTGGGTGTACTGTTATACTTCTAATAAAAATTTAGAGGTGATAATTTTAAACAAAAAAAAACCGACTTCAAATCTATACTAATATAGTAAAGCTGAAGAGTTTGTTTGTTTGTACGCGCTAATCTCAGGAACTACTGGTGCGAATTGAAAAATAATTTTTGTGTTGGATAGACCACTTATCAAGGAAGGCTTTAAGCTATATAACATCACGCTGCGACCAATAGGACCGAAGAAACAGTGGAAAATGTAGGAAAAACGGGGGAAATTTGTCACTATTCCACGCGGACGGAGTCGCGGGCACAGCTAGTTAGCAATATTTTGAAAGTATTCTGTTTACTGAATGTAAAATCTTGACTTCATCAACAAATTACCGAAAACGCCATACATCTCCATATAAAATTTGAAGAGTTCCCTCGATTCCTCCAAGATCCCATCATCAGATCCTGGTTTCGTGCCAATGGGACCAATTTCGAGTTATACCCTTTCGATTAAAAAAAAAATTTTGAAAATCGGTCCACGGGTTTTCGAGATATCGAGTAACATACACACAAAAAAAAAATAAAAAAAAAAAAAAAATTAGGTCGAATTGAGAACCTCCTCCTTTTTGAAGTCGGTTAAAAATCACATAAATTCCTCAATTATTTTAGTTGCGACGAATTTCATTAACTCAACTGTGGTTTTAAAACAATTTTTTTTTTCATAGAGTTCGTAGAGGCCACGTAACCACCGTAACCATACTCTAACCCTTTTCGTCTAAATCCAATTCTAATTGGACGTTACGTTCGTTTTTGACAAAATTGATCAACATGATTGGCTGATTCTAATTCTAGTTTCAGAACTTTCTTATCTACCGCATTTATGTCATGTCATATGTCATCATCATCACCATGTTCTTATCTGTGGGGCGACGGATTTCCTGCTGACCGATAGATTTATTCGGCTAGCCACAGCAAATTTAATAGATTTGTTGATAAAAAGTATTTTATTGTTTAGTTTAAATGTTAATTAATCAAAGATTTATCATTAAACTTGAATGTATGAGTGATATGTTTCAACTAGCCTAATAAAAACAGTAGTCTTATTTGGGAAAGTGATATTGTCGATATGATGGATGGAAATGATTTAACGTCTGAAACATCAAGAAAAGGAGTAATTTCTCAAGCATGGACTCGATTGTCTCAGGTAAATGTTTAGTTTGTTGAAGCTATAATCATTTACCACGTTTTTCTTACATTACGACATGTCAACTAACCTACTTGTAATGAAACACTAATTAAGTCGAATACTAGTTAAAGTGTTATGTTAACTAAGATTTATTATATATCTTTACTATATATCTTATATTCAGATATATCAAGGCACATTAGATAGATGGACACCATACGCAAGAGGAAGATGGATTGGAACTATTCTTCTACTAGCAGTATTTATGCTTCGAATATTTGCTAAGCAAGTAAGTCTGCGACAACCCTATAACACCATTAAATTAATAAATTTATCTCCTAAGATTTTTGTAACTTACTACTCTCTAAGTATTTATTTACTGCATTGTAGTTCTAAAAACATTATTTTGAAATTTTATCACATTAAATTAAAACTTGTAAGTGAATCTTTGTTTTGAAAATTGAGTGTAATATGATATCAACATCTTGAAGCTATTATCTTTACTGTTAATCAGCAGTAGACCACTGAATACACAAAGTCTTTAATATTATTTTTCTTTATAAAGCTTTGTTATTAGGACTATCACACTCATGTTATAAATGGGAATGTTTGAGTGTGTGTTTGTTACTAACTTTGATGAAATTTGGTATGCAGGAAGCTGACACCCTGGATTAACAGATAGACTACTTTTTATCCTGGAAAAATACATAGATAATGTGGGATTGTGATAAAACAACTCTACACAAGGATTTGTGGGCAACAGCTAGTTTAGAATAATTGTGAATTTGACAATTATTGAAATGTTTGTATAATATACATTGTTTATTAATTTCTGAAATAATTGATTACAGGGATGGTACATAGTTACATATGCACTTGGTATCTACCATTTAAATTTATTCATTGCATTCCTTACTCCGAAGATTGATCCTGCCATGGATTTTGATGGTAAGTCCACTTTTATTTTCTACTACATGGTATTACATTTAGTGTTATTGTATAATTTTCCTGAACTTTGTATTTTATGTATTAGGTTTATCCAAACAAACATCTGTAAATTAAACTGAATTTTTAAGTTGCTTTTGAGTAAAGTGTCTTTGTTAGTCTTTATCTATTTTGGTTCTCAATAACTGTTTTGACATAGTAACAGTTCGCAACATGTTGCATTGAATTGATCATTAACTTCCAGGTGAGGACGATGACAATGGCCCGGCTCTTCCCACTAGATCCACCGAAGAATTCAGGCCATTTATAAGAAGATTGCCAGAATTTAAGTTCTGGCTTTCTGTAACCAAAAGTACAGTCATTGGATTCATTTGCACTTTCATTGATGCTTTCAATGTTCCAGTATTCTGGCCTATTTTAGTTATGTATTTTATAACTCTATTTTGTATTACTATGAAGAGGCAAATCAAGGTAAGATAATCAGACTTTGATATACATTTATTTATTTAACAAATACAATTACACAGCATTACAGTGTTGAACCAATACTTACAGTTCAGTATACACAGTTCCGCACAAAATACTTTAAATTTTGATCCAAATCACCAACCCCATTTAGATTCTTTGTTATATTTAACACTAATGTGGTTCAATGCTTTATTTATTAGTTAGACTGTAACTCTAGGAGCTGGACAGTTAATATCAAATTGCCGAAAATCTAGTCTAAGCTCTTATTTAAGCAGCTAAACCTATTGAAATGCTCACTGCATAGTTATATCTCATATTTTTTCTTTTCAGCATATGATCAAGTACCGGTATCTACCTTTTACTCACAGCAAGCCAAAGTACAAAACTGTGGATCCCTCAGCTGCCGTAAACTGACAACACTTATGAAATACCAATAGAATCTGGGCATATAGACAAATTTAAGCGAAAACTGTTATAACCAAATATTTCAAGAAATACAGTTTTTAATATCTTGTTTTCACATTTTTAACTATCAAGGATAATTTTATTATATTAAGTTATGTTGGAAAAATAAATTATTTGTGGTTCATAAGAGATTCACAACTTACTTTTTTTCTTAATACATTTTATTGTACCAGATACACATAACCCATTGGTTGTTTAATGCAACCAACAAGGGTGCATTGATTGGAAAAATTAAAACTATAATGCCGAAATTTCACACGGTTTAATCTACCTACTACTTACTACTACTTCATAATTTATTACAATAAATAATGCACAGCAAATTTTTAAAATGTATAAAAAAATGTTTTCAAACCACAACTAAGTCCTTTTAGTCGGCGGCGGGAATATCTTGGCTGCTACATAAAATATTGAGTGTTTATGAAATACACTGTTTAGTAATGGACATAGAACCAGTAATGGACAATGACTCTTATTTACTACCCACTAAGGAAAAGTCATTTGTTTTACAACAATCAATTCACAACTCTATGGACTTTCAATTATGAATGAAGTGTCCATCACTGGTGCTTGTCAACTTAAACCGTCCATAACTGGTGCCGCCACCCTAGTCTCCGAAACTATATGAGCTAGGTATACTGTTGGAACTTGGTAGGTGAACCCCGTAGGAACCGCGAGAGGAACCGTGAACAGCGTGAGGCCTCTTGTGAGGCCTATGATTTTCACACAAAAATAGAAAAAAAAAAATTGGGGTTCCCCACACTTTGAACTGATACCTACTATTTTTTTGTTCATGAAACTTTTACATACGGAGTATTTATAAACGATAGTGAGGTTTCTAAAATCTTGTGTTTTCTAAACTAAATAGTTGGCGCGACAAACATTTTCGAAGTGGAAAAATGTTGCCCCCAATAACCCCATAAACTTCTAATATAAAATAATCGGAGGATAAATCTAAAATAATAATACTTCCACCACAAATTGGTTTCAATTAGAGATGGGCCGAGTACTCGTTTGATACTCGGTACTCGGCGTACTCGGCGGGTTTTTTGATACTCGTACTCGGCTCGGTACTCGGTTATTTTGATACCGAGTAACGAGTATTATACTACTGGCCCATGTTGAAAAAATATGGGTCAACTGAACCACCAGGAGACCTAGCCAGAACAATATAATGGCATAAAATAATAAGATTCAGCACTATGACGGCACTTGTAAGCTGTCCAACTGAATGCAGGTGAGAATTCAAAAGTACAACCCTCGATTATTTCCTCTTGTCAATATTGGCATTTTTTTTGTAGATACGGCGTTGCGAAATAATGTATTGGAAGCAGTATTAAAATAGTATGAAACTGACCCCGTATAAAAATGGTGAGCCACAAAGTCGGATTTCCTTTTCATTTTCCGACAATAGGGATGATGACAGGGTTAAAAATATATCATTCTAATTAGTCAGTAAGTTAGATTACCTATGGAAAAATAATGAGACACATATTTTTTAGTTTATCAAATCGATAAAGGTACAGATCATCAAACTTCCTGAGCGGGGCTCGTGACGTCACGTTTGAGTAAAAATTGTACTCAAACGTGACATCACGCGAAACTTTTAGGCTCTGTATTATCGTCATTTTTCGTGTGTCAAATAAAAGAAAAAATATGTGTACAGTATTTTTGGTGATCTATCTGACGGGCTAAATAGTTTTTTATAGTCATCTACCCAATTCCCAGGGTAAATTTGGTCATTGAATTTTTTATGGCACCAGTTTCATAGTAGGTACCTATTTCAATACTGCTTGGCTATGGCGGGGTGAGGGGTGTATCAACGCGAGCCGACGTCTTGACCGGCGCAAACCTGTTTGTACTTGTTTACGCGCGCGAAATACGAATTTGATTGAACCGAGTTACTCGGCCGAGTACTCGGTTGAAAAAAAATTTAACCGAGTAAAACTCGGTACTCGTTACTCGGCAAAAGTGTTACTCGGCGCATCTCTAGTTTCAATGATATCTAATCTCTTTTTTTAATACGTCACAAAACGGTTTTTTTTTAGGTTTTAAGTTGACAGGTTGCTAGCCTATCGCCTAATAGCTTAAACTATTTCCTTTTCCTTAGGCGCCTGTTTACGACATCCACGGAACAAACGGAGAATGAATTTTATTCTCAACTAGCTGTAGTAGCATGCTAAGTTCTATTACCAACAAAAAAATACCCGCTCTAACCAAACGTGAAAGAAAGGACACTACAATCACTTTATTGATACAATATTTCCAGATAATAATTTTAAACAAAAAAAACCGACTTCAAATTTGGGCTATATTGAAAGCATTTGTCTAATGAGGGTGACCTTCCATCACCAGCAGGCCTGACTAATTACTGAAATTATAATTTCCAGTCTGCAGGTGCATTCAGTATTGAAAGAATTATCCTTTAACTCCTAAGCATTAAGGAGTTGACCTTCCATCATCAGCTCAGTCTTTTTTTTTTACTGCCATACGTAAATACTGGTGTAGTTTTGAAAAATGTACTAAAACATTACCTGTGCCTATAAAATTTGAGGGTTGCCCTCGATTTCCCTCATATTCCATCATCAAGTCAAGATATGCTGACAATGGGACCACCTGGAAACTATATCCTTTCAAACAAAAAAAGAATTTTCCAAATCGGTCCAGGCGTCTTCGAGTAATCAGCAAACACACATAAAAAAAAAAAAAAAAAAAGATCCCGACGAATTGAGAACCTCCTCCTTTTTTTGAAGTCGGTTAAAAAAGTTGCATTTTGTACCCTACATTGTAAGCGGAAACGTCCTTTGCGATGTCCAGTCAACGCTGCCACAGTTGAATGATTATGCTGTGACGCTGCGTTGTTGATTTGTACAAAATAAACACCTATCCACTTCTTCGTAGTACAATCATACAATCACGCCTGTATTCCCAAACAGGGTAGGCAGAGCACACAAAACGCTAAATAGACAAAACGATGACTATTTCACGTTTTGTAGCCACTTCTAGCATAATATATTTTAGGTTTTGAGGTGGCAGGTACAATAGTGACAGGTTGCTAGCCTGTCGCCTAAAATATACCTTAACCTATGTCCTTAGTCGCCTCTTACGACATCCACGGAAGAAATGGAGAGATGTTATTCTATACCCGACACCACACGGAATTTCTTAGTAGTAAATTATATAAATATGATATAACACTTCTCTATTTCTTCCTTGGATATTGTAAGAGTAAGAGTCTACTAAAACTACTTTAGATATGGTTCTAGCAACCCATCGCCATTCGCTATCTACCTCTCGTCTATTTTATACTTAGGGTGACCGCACCAGTAATGGACATAGAACCAGTAATGGACATAGAACCAGTAATGGAAAATGACTCTTATTTACTACCCATTAAGGAAAAGTCATTTGTTTTACAACAATCAATTCACAACTCTATGGTCTTTAAATTATGAATGAAGTGTCCATCACTGGTGCTTGTCATCTTAAACCGTCCATAACTGGTGCCGTCACCCTACCTAAAGTTAAGCTGAAAGTGGCTACTAAACGGAGAACAGCCATGCCTTGCGTAACGCTTCGTGTGCTCTGCCTACCCCGTTCGGGAACAGACGCGTGATTATACCAATCGTGTGAAAATTACTTTACGTATTGATTATCAGAAATCTATTATTATAGTAGATTTGTTTAGGTAGTTAAAACAATGTAAACAATCTTGACATGTATGCACAGTTTACGCTTTAGATATCAACTAATTAATATGAATGAATAGATAAGTAGTTTAACAAGAGCGTTGAACTGAGTTGTGGAATAAAGCGGATGACTTGTTTCGGGTCAGTTCGTGGCTGTGGGAACGTCACCAATAGAGAGATCTCTCTCCAGGCAGATGTTATGCCAGGGGACCAAATCCAAAGAGAGAAAGTCGGAAGTTGTATTTATGCAACCGATCATCGAAACTTCGTTAGCGCGATGAAGGATCGTTTAATTCGGCTATTCGACGAATGTGGCGCTGCGGAGCTACAGTGACCATACATCGGGAGCAACACGCCACGCTAACAACCATTAAACGTGTACCTCCACCGCTCCTTTCAGTCTCGGTCGATAGAGCGCAGTGGACCACCACTACGCTAAGAGGAGGACACAGTCATGACAACACGGAGGTGAGGATTATTGGTAGGTACAGTTCCAACCGCCTCATTTATCTGGTCACGTTTTATACGAATTGGCAGATTTTGATATCGTTTTCGATATTTGTTAGTTTCTATATTTTTAATACATATCCCGACGTGTAGGTATATCAAAATATTCAGCAACTTTTAATTTTTTTTTTCTTCAGAAAAATGAGACTGTTGTAAAGCTCGATAAACGCCGAGGTACGGACGGCATTAGACAGGTATGGGCTTTGTGCAGAAGGCTTAGCACGTTAGCCGTTTGCAGCGATAAAATGTACATACATATTCTCATATTCTCACGCCTGTATTCCCAAGAGGGGTAGGCAGAGCACATGGATTCAAAAATCCAGTGCCACATTTAGCAGTTTCAGCAGGGTAACCAGATGGTTAAATGTGATATTGTAGTGACAGGTTGCTAGCCCATCGCCCACAATACACTAACCCCTTTCCCAGAGTCGACTCTTACGACACCCACGGGAAGAAAGGGGGAGGTGCTATTCTAACCCGGCACCACACGGGGCCGACGATAAAATGTACCTGCAAGAAAAGGAAGAGGAGAGGCCTGCAACCCTTGCATGTATTGAAATGGTATGAAACTGGTGCCGCAAAAAATCAAATGACCAAATTTACCCTGGGAATTGTCGGAATCCGACTTTGTGGCTCACCATTTTTATACGGCACCAGTTTCATACTATTTCAAAACTGCTTCTAATCCATTATTCCGCTACGTCGTACAAAAATCATGCAACAAGGGGAAATAATCGAGGGTTGTACTTTTCGAATTCACATCTGCACTCAGTTGGACAGCTTACAAGTGCCGTTATAGTGCTGAATCTTATTATTTTATGCCCTTATATCGTTCTAGATAGGTCACCTGGTGGTTCAGATGACCCATATTTTTTCAACATGGCCCAGTAGTCTATTACGATAGTGAGTGTATCAGTGGCGTAGCGTGCGTTGGCGGGGCCCCGTATAAAAAAATGTTTGGGGGCCTTTATGGGGGGAGAACATTTTTAACAAAGGAAAGAAAAAAAAATTTTTCCTTAACACTTTGGGGGCCCCCGTAGCCCGGGGGCCCCGTATAATTGATACGGCAGATACGGCGGTAGCTACGCCCCTGGAGTGTATGTTACTTTGAGTCCGGAAGGTTAACGGATAAGTTGCGCCATCTATTGACGAGTAGTAGTAGATTATTAAAAAGGGTTTCGTTTTCGTGTGAAATAAATTTACACTACAAATAACTCAATTTTTTTTTTCAATGAGGATGAAATTTTACTTTTATTTGATAATTAAAGTGTTTTCACTTTATTTTAAACGCTATCTCACGCTGCCACTTAACCCCGGTTTAAACTACCAGGCATTTGTCGTCTCTTTCTTTCTCGCTTGATAAGAGCGGGGCTTTTTTTATACATACATACATACATATATCACGCCTGTACTCCCGAATGGGGTAGGCACAGCACACGATACGCTACGTAGACGAAACTACGACTACTTCACGTTCCGTGGCATAAATATAGGCAGTGGATAGACATTGGACTTGAATTGAAAAAGTTTGTAAATGTCAATATTTTATATTGGGTAACATTCTTCTTCTTCTTCTTCTTAAGGAAATTTGTTTCCCTATATGGCAATCTCGGTGCTCTCATGGA
>BHDV01063509.1:5217-34409 GCA_005406045.1 Adoxophyes honmai
ATGGGCTTTTCAAAAAGGTACAATTTAAATAGGTTCCATTTATAAAATTGCCGTATCTCAGAACTTTCCTAGTCGCCCACGTATTCCCAAGAGGGGTAGGCAGAGCACATGCCCATACGTGCCCTGCAGCGGGACGTATATAGGCTGATGATGATGAAACCCTAAAATATACTATACCGGTATAGTTACCGGCATAATACCTAACAAGATTCGTTGTAGTGGAGGCAAGTTTGCGCATGCTCATCGCATTTTCCAGGTAAAAGCGATGCGCAAACTTACCCCCACTACAAAAGATCTTTCGTACCGAGTTCGACGTCGAGGACTATAAATTATTTAAATTTATTTTACCCACATAATTGGTATTTAAAATCTTGGTCTGGCGGCGGCAGTGGCCAAGGCATAGGGCGCGGGAAGCCTAGAGAAAACAAAAGACAGTCGAACAGTTGAATCGGACAGTGAGGAACTCGTAACGTAACAAGGTCCTCCACGCACTAGGCAGCCTAGATAGGCTTAGTAAGTACCCCAAGTGTCGTCATTACGATCAAAACACACCCTCTCGTCTGTGTTTAATATGCATCGTACGTCTAGTGTGTTCAATTCGATGGTGCAGTCGTTAACGAATTCGTTTGCGAGTTGTCGCGGAATGTATGGAGACTTGTCGACCGTGGCAGTTGTGCAAACGTTCCGCTGGCGGCGCTGTCTCGGTTTTGCGATAACTCGCAAATGAATTCGTTAACGACTGCACCATCGAAATGAACACACTAGGCGCTCTGTTTGTATGGGAACGCTACTTGTCTTGTCGATCACGACAGTTGTGTTAACGTGCCGCTGGGAGGCGCTGTCTCAGTTCCCACACAACCTGATGCGTATTGACGCAGACGAGATTGATTCGTGATTTCATCGTAGTGACGACACTTGGGATACAGCAACAAGCGCGGATCGTTTCGCGTGTGTTAGGTATACCTACCAATGACAACCAGTCACTTTCTGATTTTTAATTAGACAGTGAAACATAATGACAATTCGTGTCGGCCTCTCAGGATCTCATACAACCATCGAGGAAATATTGTCTTCGATACATACGACTTTATAATTATACTAGCTTTCCGCCCGCGGCTTCGCCCGCGTGGAACTCGGTTATATTGCGGTATAAAGCACAACTATAAGAAAACTTCTCGTTTCAGACGACACACAGCGCCATCGATCTATCATCGATTGATATCGATCTATCAAGCAAACTACATTTTTGTTTTCCCTCGGGAACATCAATTTTTTCCGGGATAAAAAGTACCTACCCTATTATTTAATCCGGACTTCTATCTTTATGTCTGCAAAATTTCAAAGCAATCGGTTCAGTAGTTACGGCGTGAAAGCGGAACAAACAAACAAACAAACAAACAAACTCACTTTCTGACTTATAATATTAGTAAGGATTTTACTGGATGCGAAGCTAGGCTGCTTTAGGGCGCAAAATGTCTTAGTTACTATTTAAAAAATGTGTTTTACCTACTACTTAAGGTAGCTACTTATTAATTGAATTTTATATAGTTGTTTCTGAAGTTAAATTACTAATAACCCACCAGGTGGCGCTGTCTCTACTTCTACAACGCGCTTTCCTTGCCAGGCTGAAAAATAAGAAAAAGGTTTTTTTATATGGCGAGAATATGGCTTTGGCAAACTGGGAAAGGAACTGTTGTACTGTTGTTTACACCAATTTTAATTACAGTTAAATGTATTCTTATTATAAGTCATTGTCATACCCCGTTATCTTTTAATATGTGCCTACTTTTAAATAAACATATTTTTTATTCACCTTTTTATTTATAAATTTTAAGATTTAAAAGAAAACCAAACCTCTTTTCAGCCCGTAATTGACTATTTTTTTTAAACTTCATAATAGGTGGTTACGTCATTTATTTGTCAATTTTGATTTATTTAGAAGTGGAGCGGTCGATATCATAATTGAAAAGGATTTTATACAGTAATAGGCGACAAAATTAAACGCCAAGAAACCTAGAAAAAATATTAATAATTTATTCAGACACCTAAAAATATAATATAAATTTGAAAGTTTGCATGTAAAAACATTAACATTTTTATGTACCTTCCAATATGTCACATGTCGTGACATGACAGTGAAATAAATGTTGTGCGACAACCCTATGGCTTAGTTTCAATGAATCTGCAACACTGATGTATGACTGGGTATGGTCATTGTTAATATTAAAAAAGCCGTGGTAGCCCAGCGGTTCGATCTGTGGCCTCTCAAGCAGAGGGTCGGGTTCAATCCCCGGGCTCGCACCTCTGAGTTTTTCGGAATTTATGTGCGATATCGAAATTGATATTTATCACGAGCTATTCGGTAAAGGAAAACATCGTGAGGAAACCTGCACACAGCGAAGAAGTAATTCAACGTTGTGTGTGAAGTTCCCAATCCGCGCTGGCCCCGCGTGAGAACTATAGCCCAAGCCCTCTCTTACTGAGAGGAGGCCTGTGCCCTGCAGTGGGACGTATATAGGCCGATGATGATGATGTTAATATTTGGTGTCATTCATTTTTAGGTTACACAAAAATTACCTGAATTCAATTCGAAGCAAGTAACAGAAATTATAATAAATAAGCACGTGATACACATTAGGCACGATTCGATTTTTATCAATTTAAAAATAAAGTACACAGAATTGATTTTACACGAGCCACCAACCAATCGCAGTACAGATTGCACAATTTCATTCGATTTTTATATGGTCCTATATTATATTTATTACTTACTTGGTTTTATGTATTAGATTACGCATGCCAGTGCATGGTCTAGCTAGATTTCGCGGTATAGTTAAGGTCGGTTTACACCAAGGGCAGATGCCCTTGGCATTCGGATATAGGTAGATGTGACCATATGAGCATCTAGTGTAATGTAATGAAGTAGGTCTAGAAACGCGTGAATTTCGTTTGCGTATTAACGCGAAGAATTGTATGGAAACTGAGTCGACCGCGGCAGTTGTGTAGACATGCCGCTTGAGGGCGCTGTCTCAGTTTCCATTACCAGACAATTCTTTGCCTTTCTTGACCGACTTCATTATACTAGACTAGATGCTCTGATTGCTAAACGTGGCACTGGATTTTTTAATTTATGTGCTCTGCCTACCCCTTTTGGGAATACAGGCGTGAGAATATGTATGTATGTATGTAGATGCTCTGGACCAATTTTAATGAAAAGTCCATCTTGTGTTAATATTATAATATCGACATATGAAAGGAAAAATGGGTTAAGAGCGTGCACACAAAATTCGGTGATTTTGATGTTTTTCCAATGCTTCAGAAAGCTATAAATCCTTAAGTTTTTAAAGAAAAACTACTGTAACATATAAATAAACTCTTTTTCTAGGGATTAACGGAAAAAAATATTTTATTAGCTACACAGATTTCTTTTACTTAGCCAATTTGTTGAAGGGTTTTCACAAAAATACGCGTCAGAGCTGTCTTTCACTTGAAAATTTGCCATTAAAATTTACCATAAACGATATAAATTTGTTATTATCTGATAGACAATGTAGTCTACTGGGGATTAACGGATTAACATGAATCAAATTATTGGTTTTTATTATTCAAATATCATTTTACATAATTTGAAAGTTGAACCATTACTTTATTTTTTTTCTCATTGATTTTAATGTAATTACAAATGAAACAATTTTATTGTAAATTTACAGAATATGTTTAGTCTAACCATATTTTTTTCATGGCTAAATATGAGTTAATTTACATTTCACGATTTTTTAAACATTGGTCCAAAACCACTAAGGTCAGGTGGGGGAAGAGAAACGCAGGGATAAGAGGGCTCTACAGACCATAATCACTCATAACTCGACGAGTTATGGTCTGTGGTGCCTCTTACCCCTGCCCTGCCCCTGAATTTCTCTTCCCCCACCTGATCTTATATTACGTTCGTAAAAAATGTGTGCGCCCTCTTAAGCGACAATCTCTTAGGATATCGAGTTAAACACATGGTAGAAATCAGCATCTTTTTCTGATAAACCGACAAAGGAATTCACTGAACTAAAAAAAAATAGCCTATTCCATGTTGCCTAGCTTTGATGTACCTAATAATAAATTATCTATTTCGTCAATTGCCTGTTACGAGGTGCAGTGTCATTCTAAACCTGGCACCACACGGGCAAATAAAAAAGTATTTTAGTATTTTTCCTGTTCCTCTTCTTTTTCGTGGGTGATTCAAAACCAACACAAATTAAAAGAAAGCAATACCATGACCGTTACTTTAAATCTTGACCGTGTGGACGTTAAAAATTTCACGACCCCCTTAAAGCCTGTTTTACTGTTCATGGGATGTTATGGCAAAGGTCTGGACGTGGCCCGGGGTCCAAGTCATAAGAATCATGAACTAAGTAAAATCCTAATCTAAATACTTGCTCGTAAGCGATAAGTTTGCAAAACCTTTCACTATTGCGTCTCTTTTATCTAATTTCACACAAGAAATTATTTAAAAATGTCCTCAGAAAGTAAACTTATTTAGACATAGTTTTGTTTTCCGTGTAAATATGCTCTGTCTACCCTGTTTAGAAATATACGGGCGCGATTTTATTACTGCAAGTGTTTTAAGTCTCAGATGACATTTTTTTTTGTTTTTGAACTATAATTGAAATATGTTACTTTGCGGAGGTTCATGTAAATGAACTAAGTATAAGCTTACTTTGCTCACTCGTGACCTATAGTTATGTATGTCTATGTGATTAAGCGTATGGCCATCAGGTCACACAACAAAAGCACACACAAATCGAACAAACGCAAGCTATCACCACCACATAGCACGCCATTAGCAACTTTTTAATCGCAAATAATAAAGAGGGGTTTTATAACTTATATGGATCTGTGTGATTGTGGCTTTATTCTTCTACTAAACTTCTAATAAAGAATATTATGATGCGATTCCTGGAAGTTTTTAATTTAAAGAATTTAAAGTGTCAGAACTCTGTGACATCCCTGGACGGCACACCACTATACAGTCGTCATTATCATCATTTCATCCATAAGACGTCCACTGCACAACATAGGTATCCCTTTTAGTCTTCCTGACTCTAGAGTACCCGACCACAAAGTTAGCACAGCGGTCGGGCGTTTCTTCGAGCGTTTCAACCGTCTCATTCATTTGGCAATTTTTTTGTAAAAATGGAAGAATATTATGATACCATCGTTTAGTCATCTATTAGAGAAACAGGCACTCTTAACAAATAGCCAAAAACCATATCACAAAATTTACACCAGATTCATATAAAATCTAGCCAGATGAATGAGGCGGTTGAAACGCTCGAATAAACGCCCGGTCTTTGGAAAGAGACAATAGGCGTAAAGTTTTAGAGCGAGACAGTGCTCTACAGCACCTACATTCTTCGAGAAGGCCGATGAGCAATCGTCGAGGCTGATTTCTGTAAGTACAATCAAAGAATTTGATAACTGTGTCACTTTGTACTTTTTACAAGAAATGACATTGTGACATACCATGCTATCTACTAATGGTAGCAATATGAAACTCATTAACTTATTATGAAAAGATAAACAGTGGCATAGGTTTCTATTTCCTGGACTGTACAGTGTACGTATCGCTTATTCTTTTGACTCCCGCTTTTTCATAACACTTGGCGCACACACCGACCCTCGTAAACGCGTCTTAAGATTTACACCTACACAAAAAAACTGTTAGGGCTCCCGGCTCAATCTTTCCGAGGGCTGCTGTAAATAGGCCTTCAGGCTTTAAAGCGCCGTGTTAAACTGGTATTTGAACCGACTATTTTAATCCTATACTATACTTGATAAGGTGTCTTAAAATATGCACATGACCTAAAAATACCTTTTGTTTTTTTTTTTATTGATTTGCTGCCGTAACGCGAAACTACTGTGGAATTTTAACTGTTTTTTTTAAATTTATAAATACGCCATACGTACTTTCTGTGACCAAATCGCGGACGTTTTAGAAACAGGTCAGGTCAAAAGTACCCGAAATCGGCGAGTTTAAGTATGTATGAGGAGATTAATGAAAATAGATGTAGCAAAAGAGGTGTGTCAGGATCCTAGCGAGTAACAAAGTAGTCTCTGCCTACCCCTATGGGAAAGAGGCGTGACATTATTGATGTACCTGTGTATGTATAAATACGCGGGACTTGATGACGCTTTGATATGATTTTAATTACCTCGACGTTTCAGCCGCATTACAGTGACCTTGGTCACGGGTAGTCCGAAAAAGCTGACCGATTAAACCGATAAAAAATTGTTTCAGAGGATGATTAAGTCGCCTATTTAAATAAAATATGAGTGAGAATCAAAAAGTTTAACATTTATTTAAGTAGTTGTTAATCAAATAGATAAAAAATCACAAATTTCACAGTAACATTATACTTTCGTAAATTTTTGCACTTCGTTTCGTATGTGTGCGAAGCATTTGTAACCTTACCCAGTTATTATTGACTTTGGAAAACTTTGTTTGTTTGTTTGATTGTTTGGTTGTAATGAATAGGCTCAGTAACTACTGGACCGTTTTAAAAAATTCTTGCACCATTCAAAAGCCACATTATCCACGAGTAACATAGGCTAAATGTTATTTTGAAAAAAAGAGGATTCCGAAAAATATTTGGGTTTAGATATCTACATCTACACTTACACTAATATTATGAAGAGGAAAACTTTGTTTGTTTGTAATAAATAGGCTCAGAAACCTACGACCCCAAAATCCGAAATTTACGCGAACGAAGTCGCGGGCGCAAAGCTAGTTATTGATATCGGTGCAGAAATAACTTGGTTGTTTTCATGCATAATTTTGTAAATTTACTACACTCTGTTATTAAAGTACTTTCGTCGCCATGTGTAATAATCATAATTAACCTTGAATTCGCATCGGGCAACAAAAATTAACTATAAATCAAATAAAATTACATTACTTCCATATTTAAATGTAATTTATAAGATTGATATTTGTTGTTTTTTTACTGATAAGATGCAAACTAGGTGATTTGTTAAATAAATTTCCTGTAAAATCGTATGTATTTTAATTTTCGGATTCATATGTGTCCATAGAAACTTGCAATTAAAATATGCTCATTACTGGAGACCGGATTAAGTACATGCAATATAAAAAGATCGCAATATGCACGAAAAATGCCTTAAATACGCATGAATAACGTCAAAATGTGCAAAATATTTTAGTACGAAATTGAAATCTTCATTATTTTGTTATAAAATCAAACATAAATTATGTTTAACTGTGTATCAATTAACAATCTGCCGCCTAAAATATACGTCATCCTTTTTAACCCGACAACACACATGCAATTCCACCAGTTGTAAATTTTACAAAATGCGGCGTAACTTTTATAACTTATACTTGTAAGCAATCCTTAGTTTACACAGCACCGAATACGTTTTAAAATGCCCCAATAAAACACGTGTTAATTAAAATCAAGATCGAAATGGACGTTAGGCTGGAATAAAAGGGCGGTCGCAACATTGTATATTTTTATGGTAAGATTTACAAGGTGTTAAACCCTAGCGACGGGACGTGGTCACGAACCACTGCGTTTCTATTTTGCTGAGTGACTGGAAGGTTTCACGTGTTTCGGACAAAGTATCGCGATTGTTTTGTTTTTATATCTATAGCTCGAAATTTACTACAGTGTAAATGTCTGTCTGTGCTGTCTTTTTAGAGGACGTCAGAATACCTACGCTAGACAAGCTCGTACAAAATTTGGACTAATTTGCTTCAGTCTTGGTATAATAATGGACTGACTAGTGACTAATAGACATGGACATTTAGCGGCGTATAAACCAGGAGTTATAAACGGCCGAAATGGGTTTATAGTGGAATCACTGGAAGCTTTAGGATGGTAAGTAAGTAAACAGTATGATTACAGAAATTTTATAAACGTCCCGTGTTATATCGAGTTTAGAATAACACTTCTCCATTTCTTCCTTAGATGTCGTAACGATAAGATGGCAATAAAGCAGTGTAGGTGTGCTGTGTGCGACAGGCCAGCAACCTGTCACTATTATACCTCTATCGTCAATATTTTATCCTAAAATTATCCTGAAAGTGGTTACGAACCACGAATTAGTTACGTTTTTTACTATGTAGCGTTTCGTGTGCTCTGCCTACCATGTCTAGAAACACAGACGTGCTTGTATAATATTATATCACGCCAAATGATAAATATAACTGAGAGTCACTATACCTTATCGGTTTAGGTAGTTAAAACAATTTTTTATTTAAACGTACACTTTATAAATCAAAATCTTTATATTTTACAATTTAGGTATGAAAAAATCATTTACTTTCATAATTGAATTTAGTGTAGATTTTCATTTTTAGACTGTGTATTTCAACAAAAAGACATGTCAAGATTGTTTATATTGTTTTAACTACCTAAACCGATAAGGTATGTAGTTTAAAACATACGCGGTACCCACCAGCATCAAACCCGGGCACAAGTTTTGTGGCACCCGGTTATACTTATCATAAAAATCCCTTCTCGCCTGATGGTTAGTAACAGCGATATGAACACTGAACGTACATTAACATCAAATTTCGCGCGCACTAAAACAAACCGTTAAGTTGTGAACTGGTTCGAGGACGAAGGGCGGCATAAAACTCAAAACGGGGGCGTTGACACGAATTATCATAAAAATGCAACAAACGGCTCGCTTTACTCCTAATATATTACACAATTAAGCCCTAAACTTCCTTGGTCGGGTGGTTTAATTCACTTTTTCGTTTGTAGGGAGTTTATTTCAATTACTGTAAACGTCAAATCATCCTTGCATTGTCGTTTGAATATTATATTACGGTCAGCGTCGGGTACGCACGGCTTTCTCCTCTACTCATTGTATATGTATTTTTATCATGTTTTCCAATTGTTTTTATAAGATTTAGACACACACTTATGTTCCGTAATGGGGTAGGCGGAGTAAGTACATACAGGATCAAGAACAGATAAAAGAGGTGTAATAGTGACAGGTTGCTAGCCTGTAGCCTAGAGCATACCTTGACCTATTTCCTCAGTCATCTCTTATGACATCCACGAAAGAAATCATCATCATCAGCCTATATACGTCCCACTGCAGGGCACAGGCCTCCTCTCAGTATGAGAGGGCTTGGGCTATAGTTCCCACGAGGACCCAGTGCGGATTGGGAACTTCACACACAACGTTGAATTACTTCGTCGCTGTGTGTAGGTTTCCTCACGGTGTTTTTCCTTCACCGAATAGCTCGTCGTAAATATCAAATTCGATATCACACATATATTCCGAAAAATTCAGAGGTGCGAGCCCGGGGTTTGAACCCACGACCCTCTGCTTGAGAGTCCACAGGTCGAACCGCTGGGCTACCACGGCTTAACGAAAGAAATGAGGAGGTGTTATCCTAACCCGGCACGGTTTATAAGAACAGGATTATTTTATAAAAAACTTCCGTTACGTTTTGATACAACTTCATATGGGGGGTCACAGAACGAAATGACAAAATCTGTATCGATAAATGGCATTGACATACAGACGGACAGACAGAGAGACAGACATAACGAATCTATAAAGATTCCGGCTTTTGATATTTGGCTACGGAACCCTAAAAAGTGATGCTAGCTAATAAATCAGCGGAGCACAGAATTTTCTGTGCTCAGCTCGTTTGCCGCCAAACCGTCGCCTGCGCTCCCGTAGGGTTCAAATATAACAATTATTAACACCAATTACGAAGCGCCGAGTAATATCAACGTACTTAAATGTTATTGGAATCTTATTGCTTTGTTAAACTTCGACGATAAAGGCCAATTTAGCGGCTTATACCGGAGTAATTGAGTCTCTCAAAAATGGCCGCCATTTTTGTGGTGCTGTCTTTTAAGTGCGGCATTATTTGTCTGGTCATATTTTTGACAATCTCATTTTGGTGTCGTTTTTGATTTATTGTGGTGTCGGGATAGAAATATACAACCCCATTTCTTACATGAGCGTCGTAACCTAGAATTTTGCTAGAAGTAGCTGCTAGTCATGGTTTAGTGTGTCGCGATTCGTCTGCTCTGCCTGCCCGATTTGGGAACACAGGCGTGATTGTGTGTGTGGATATGAATATCCTAATAGACAACTAATCAGCTATGTCAGGTCAGGATATTTAACCTTTTTTACAAAAAAATCCAGAAAATTAAGACGGTTGGAATACTCAAATATCTAATCACTCTGCTTCTTGCTAAGCTCGCAGTCATAACTGGTTCAAATTCTACTTTAATTTAAAGTATAATTACCGGTTACAATTTCACAATTATTTTAGGTTCATACCTAATATTTCTGAGCAAATTGATTTTCAGTGGAATATTAGTCGCTAAAGACGAATGAACGATAAAGATGAATGTTTAGTTGTTAATAATATCGTCCCGCTATAAGACAAAAAAAGAGAAAAAGTATAGTTGCCTAAAAACATGGCTAAGGACATGGCCCCGAAGATACTGGCAGCGTATCCTCGTTGTATGGCAATGCTAATGCGTTGAGCAAGAAAACTGTATCAGCCAGACGCATAGAGATCTCTTTTATAAAGTTGAGGGCGCTACAACCACGGATTAGATAAAGTAGGTATCTTCTTTATTCTGATCCGTGGCTACAACTCATGACAAAACAGTTTATGTCCATCCTTACTGTCATGTCACTGTACGTTGGTTCGAGATCGTACGATAAACGCGTTGGCACGTCATTTGTTTTTATTATCATTGTTTGTCCATCCCCTTAGTTACATTATAATCATGACACGCATTGACTTAGAATTGTTTTATCTACACCTATACCATAACGTTCCTAGTTCCTAGTATACGGTAGAATGCAATAAGCAAATTGCCTATTTTAAAAACGTGTATCCTTTGGTAGCATTATAACATTTACTTTATAAAACAGGTGATGATCGTATGAAAAAAAAAATACCTATGCTAGACGTGGCTACAAATGTGCAGAGTCCCATTTGGTCTACGTAGCGTTTCGTATGCTCTACCTACTACATTTGAGAATACACGAGTGATGTATGTATGTATGTATTTAAATGACGTCCCGGCCATCCAATCTACTAATACGGGAAACCCCCGGAGAATAGAGGAGGGACTGTGAAATAATGTTGACCTACTTCTAACAGAGAAGTTGAGACACACGGGATGTTCCTTTGCGGTATGGAGACCCCACTAAAAAGGACGATTCTACTTTTTCCAATTCTTTTACCCGGATCATAGACAAAATGTTAGTTCGCGTCTATTCTGTGCACATGACTAAAGTTAAGGCGAGGTTCTACTAGATTTGTACCCCGCGTCCCTCTCGCGCAAAAGAAGGCGAAGGCGGGGTAGCGGGCGTCGCGGCAGGTTGTCAATACGTTGGGCACGCGGTCAAGTTTTAGAATAAATATGAATTTAAAAAATAAACAACATCGATTGAAAACTATAATTTAGCAGATTCTCTGTAGTACTTAAAGATAAATATTTCCATATAAAAATTATGTAGAAATTAAAAAGAATAAACACCAAATAATGGGTTTTAGTTTTTATTTTTGCCTGTTTTCGAGAATTTATATGATCGAGGAAAGTACATCCTATCGTGTAACCAATTAGCACGTTCCTTAGGCAATATCTTTACGTGTAACATATATTTTTTTCAAGACTGTCATTTAGCAGGAAGTATGTAAAACATTAGATCTTGCAACCTTCAATTCCGTCGCCTTAAGCGTTTAAGTATAGCCAATTATTGTAATAGCAAAGACTCCTTCCCGCCAATTAGGCTGTTCGAATATTTAAATCATAACATTAGGCTTTTTAAGTTTCGAATTTTATGTCCACAGGAGAATTCAGAAGCAGGATTAGGTACCTATTATTTTATGGTCTGCAAACTTGAACCCACTTGATTTACCTATACATGATTATTTAGTATCGTTATTCGCTTTAGTTATGTCTCTTTCATTTGTTTTTAAACTTAAAATTTCGCTGAAGTGGCTACGAAAGCGTGAAATAAGTCATGTTTTTTATTACTTTGGCGGATATGGAGAGGTGTTATTTTAAACTCGGGTTTCATTTCTCGCGTGGTGTCCATTGTATTCCGTACAATTAGATGAGCAGATTAATTACAGACCTAATTATATAATTACGCTAACTAATCTTCGCTGACAAACTTAGGATCGATAATCACATCAAAATTATACATGCACGCGTTAGCCAAAGGGTCGGACCCCATGTTGAAACGAGTTGAAATAATTTTATTCTCCGAGTAACCGTCAATTACATTAGAAATCCTCCGATTGGGATTCCAGGGTTCGGTTGTGAAATAATAAAAGAAACTGCCAAGTTTCTTGCCATTGTTCTAGGGGATCATGGTGACGAAGCGCTGATAGACTCAAAAAAAGACAGGCAAGAGAGTCCCATACGGCTTACCAGCTTACATGAATAAAATGTCGTTTTGCTTTTAATTTAGATTCACATCGTACAACTTTGGTTACTCTTTCATTTTCCTGACACAGTCGTTCGTAAAAAACCAGCCAAGTGTGAAACGGACTGGCGCCAACTAACGACTCTGGCGCCACCGATAGGCCATCAAGTAAGTAGTAGAACTTCTTCCACGAACACCATTAACAGTCAAAGTGTTTTACATCGCGCTATCGAAGTTTCGAAGATCGGTTCCATGCTCTTTGTGGACTTCGGTCCCCAGGCACAACATCTGCTGGAGAGAGATCTCTCTTCTTTCAGAGGTCTTTCTCACAGCACAGATCGCATATCCTGCGGCGTTTCCAAGCTACGCCAGTGAACAAACGTCATCTTTCCACTAGTCGACCACCGTCGCCTAGTGGGGCTGTGACAGCTCCGGCTTTGCGCCGTATTTACTCATTGTGGTCGCCACGTGCAGCTCAACACTAGTTCAAAATATGTTTGCCGTGGTATAATTTTGGCGTACCGAACCCTCAGCCGGCGAGTCCGTCTCGCACTTGCCTAGTTTGTATATCGTTCCGCAAAATATAAGATACTCGTACTCTGTGGTAGATGCACTCGAGTTGATTGGTGTAAAATGGCAGGGTCTAAGGTAGCCGCTTCGCTGCTTCGAGTCTCATTTTGAGCCAAAGTGTTGGGATAGGGACTTGTAACTTCACTTTCAATGTGGATTGGTCTGTAGATGAGATAGTGCGAATACGGAAGTGAAAACAAGATTTGCATTTGTTCGATTTCTCGTGAATTCTAGAAGGTATTAATCCATATATTTTTGATGCACGCTGGGTGCCTAAATTAAAGTAACGTAATCTTAATTTAGATATCCCACCTAACTTTAAACACAACGTTTAGCTTAAAGTGGCTGTGTATCTTGTGGGTTCTGTCATCCCATTTGGGAACACAAGCGAGATGTTTATAATGTATCTTTAAATATGAGCTATAATTTCATTTACTCCACAGTTGTTAGCATTATTTTCCACATCTTTAATTAGTATATCTAGGAACGCATTTGTCTTTATGACCTACGAGAGGAAAAATAACAACACTTGTTTTTAATAAACAATCCCAAAATGATAACCGGATATTAATTTTCACAGGTAATTCAGCAGTTCATCAAAACCTTGCAGCGGATACAGAATCACAAAACACGGTTGCTACTAAATTTTGTAGAACAATATCAGGACCTGTATCATTTGCATGGCTGCTGTATTCATCGTCCGAGACACTATGAATATTTTCAATGAAATACAGACCAAGGGTACAAAGGGAGAAGAGCCGTTGCAAACCTTATTGCAAGAGCTTAAGGAATATAATAGCAGGGGTGTAGAAAGGAGTATAAGCCCATCTTCTCCAGCTTGGGAAATAATAGCCATGTCAAAAGCACTGCTCGGCTGACGCAAATACTTTCCGACTGCTTGGTTTTATCACGCTTTATTTTATTGCGCATGTTTTAATATTAATTGTAAGTTTAAGTTTTCTGCCTCGCTGGCGATGAACTCATGCAAATGCCTGTCAAAATGTTCTCAGCGCGTGGGATTGGGGCGGGGGTTTGTTTTCGCTAAGGATTTTATGTCTTGTGGCATCTTTTGTTTTTATGGTGCCTGATGCTGTACCTATACGACGCACCTTCGTATAGTCGGAATTTTATAAGCTGATCACTTCGACACAAAGCTTTGTATTTTTATTGCTAAGAAAACGTTAAGTCACAAATAACCTTTCAATGTATCAATTCCCCCGAGTAACTAAGATAGCATTTCGTCATTGAAAACGATACTCAAATAGGAACAGGCGTAGCTTTTTTTATAACACGTTGACATTGAAAGTTTTTGCAGTATCAACGTACCTACGTTGCGTGAGGGGTAGTGGTGTATATTTGTAAGTTTATAATTTTGTAGATTGCTTAATTTTTTCTTAGTTTTAGTAATGTAAATAAAGGCTTAAGTCGAATGTGATCAGCTTATAAAATTCTAATGTGCCTAGGTTTGTATGTAAGCACCTGAATTTCGTCATGACTGTAAAGTGTTTTCAGTGGCCCAAGTGGTCACATCACAGGAACGAATGTTTGCTCATCTGGACACTTAATGAAAACGCAGCTTAATTTCCTTTAGATAATTTTTTAAAATGTTTAGAAAAACAGTTGAACTAAAAACTGAGTTGCGTGGCCACGTGCGGTCAAGTCGCAAACAAATAGAATTACAATTTATAGGTTTACCTGATTACCTAATAATTAGCAAATGTAGAATTTAGGAAATTGGCATAACTGGTAAACAACTAAGTAGGTAAAGCCTAACAAACGTTTAAACAACGCATTTCAACGAAAACAAAACAAACTCTGGCCCGGCTGCCTCAATGTTATTTATAACTAGGAATCCTTAGAGCTTAATTGTTTAACCACGCACTCGATCTTTTCCATTTGTTTTAAAAAGGGAAAATTACAAAAGTTCAGCCTTGAGAAACCAGAAATGGGAAAAACGTGGTAACTTCAGATTTGTGATTAAAAGGACCATGGGCAACTTTGTATGAAGCCTGGTTCTGAAACCAACAGAGCTGACACTTAGGTCATTAAATAGGTCTTTAACTCTACTTTATTTCATTGTATGGGCACCAAGTCGAATTCCATGGGAGAACTGAGATATTTATATTTAAATCTTAGTTTAAGAGTCAATAAAATCTATTAAAAACAGGTTTAGGGTAGGGTTAGTGTGCAAAATAAAAATAAGTTTTGTGAGCAATTGATGGTTTTTAACATAAAATTACCGTGAGACTCACTCATAGTGGATCTACTCACGTATTTTTATATCGAGATTAGCTCGACATGTTTCGAGCCAATCCGTGGCCCATCATCATAGACGTGCACCGCGCGCTGCCGCTCTTTCCGTGCAACTGCTAGACACAACGAACGCGGTTCACAACTACCCACATTTTCGCCAACACATTCACTATTATTGTGAATATAAATATTCTCCGAATATATTTTTCGTAGCTAAAAGTACTAAATGTATGTATGTATATATACTGTATGTAAAAGTACTAAACTCACCGTGACTAAAATACAAATATCTCAGTTCTGCAATGGAATTCGACTTTGTGCCCATATAATGAAATAAAGTAGATTTTAAGACCTATTTATTGACATTAATCTCAATGCTGTTGGTTCCAGGCCCATTTTGACCATGGTCCTTAGAGATGGGCCGACTATTTGCCGGCTATGCCGCACAGCCAGTACCACTATAGGTATGCGGCATCATTTATAGTCGGTCGATCTGTCGCCGACTAGTCGGTAATAAATTGCCTATCGGAAAATACACCTACGACACCAGAGAAATTAAATCACATTCTACTTAGCTAGTTAAGTAGGTAAGTATTTTTATATTTTATATTTTTAAGTTAGGAGTTCAACTAGGTAAATTGATACAAAACCTATAATCAATCTAATTAAACTTTTTAAAGGTGGTAAAAGTTAAGTGACATGTTATTTCTCAATATAGATAATTAAAGTTTTGTTTTTAATTGCCCACAAACATGGCTAGTAACTAGGTATAATCGACAAATTGAGAACCGATTAGTCGGTCGACTAGTCGACAAAATCCGCAATCGGCCCATCTCTATTGAAAACCGTTCAAGTTTTATAAAGTAGCCGAAAAGGTTTCAAAATGGCGATCACGTGACCACAGGGCACGCGCCCGCGTCACGTGTCGGGGCCTGTGATGTCAGATGTAATGTCTACCACAGCGAACTACCGAATTTCTTACTCAATGGGCTTCAAATGTAACTTAGTTGAATTATCGTGTGAATGTTTCTCTGTGTATGTATTTTTAGTAGTAATTCACTACGTCATCTAGATCGTCGTCTAGATAGATACCTACCTACATTTCGCGCGTGGATGCCGCAGAACAGTTCAAGGGTGGAAGATGGTGTATTGTAATCGATAAGCTAGCCTTCTATTGATAGTATACCGATTACTTAGGTATTCTGTGAATATACCTACCTCTTTAATGTAACATTAGACCTGAAATGGTCTAGGCAACCCACAGCACAGCATGAATCTTTGTTAGGTAGGTCTAGGTATGTAGGTTTATTTCGCATTTCTCACTCGTCAAACTGCAAATGGTAATTATTTACACATTAAAGTTTGTCTCATTTGAGAACATGGACTTGTTAGGTAATTTACTTCTGAAAAAAAAACACAAGTCAACCGTTAAAATACTACTAATTAACTAAAACAAGGGGTAACTTCTGGATGAGTCTGGATTGTTCTGGGTAAGTAATTAATTATACAATTTATACCAGCGTTTAGCATTTTATTGTACCACACATTAACTTTGGTAATTCGAAGCCCAGGATTCTCAAAATTTTAGTTTTTCATTGGCACTTAAGATTGTTACTTCCAGCCTAACCTAACCAGTGCATGTTACCTAGCGGATGCCTTAATGTCTTCCTTGGACTATTGTTTATAGTGCTCTTCGCGTCAATTGTCTCGAAGTAAATGAGTATCATCACAAGTGAAAAAGTAAAGTCAGCTGGGATAAGCTCTGCCTACTTTCTTTGAAATCCTAATAGTAGGCAAAGTTTTAACCAATTAATCAAAATGTACCAAATTATTGCTTAGAGTATCAACTATTTTCGTTACAGAGTGCCTACCCAGGAAGAAGGATGCCCAAAAACCACAAGGGAAATCTGTAGAACGAAATAAAACTGCCCCACAAATAAAGACAACGAAACTAAACCAAGATTATGTTATCGTTGACACACGTCAAGCAACCAGATTACCATCTAGACTGGTGAAAATAATGAAGGGATGTCCGTAGATGAAAGCTTGAGATAGGTTCCGTCAACGTCCGCCGCCAGAGGGCGCGCTGACAGGTCGTTAAACTCGGCATGGGAATAAACACAATTGACAGATATACTAAAAATAAACAATAAGTTTGTATAGTCAATGAATCATCCTTTGGTCATAATATAGAAAATGAAAGCTTTAAATGTAATTCGATTTGAGTAAACTATTTTTATAAAGTAAATGTACCAATGCTCGACGCCTCAACGCCCAGTACCTAAATGACACCCATATGTCACCTGTCTTACTGTGACAAGGTTGCAAGTGCCAAGTATTGGGTCAGTGTCAACACTGACTCAAGCACAGGGACGATTACCTTACATATACTTAGCGCAAAACATTTTGGCTCCAAAATAATAGTAGGTAGGTACCTATTACACCAAATTCATGCCTAGAAAGTACCTACACCTAATACTAATTGTGTTTTATAATCAATGACAAATTACTTTGGATTTAATTAACTTCATAAAAGATATCGTATGAAAGAATTCCGATGATTATTTATTGTTTTCACCCAGTGCCCTAATTATAGTAGTAGCGCCATCTGTTTTCGGTATTTTACCTTTCGTAAACATTTCAGCGTTTCATGCTAGTTTCAGTGAAGTTGCTACTCACCAATAGATGTCAGTGTAATAAATTATTAAACAGCGCCATCTAGTTATTATGTTTATAAACTATGTCAGCTACGCCATCTATACGATATCTTGACAAACTTTTGTCCTTCTAAACTATTGAGTACAGCTACTCGATAACAGATGGCACTGTAATTCTTTTTTTTGTTGCCAGTAACAGTTTTACTAACCAGTAAAGTCAAATAACTACAAAGCAAATAGCTACTAAATTCTTCCGCCAAAATAATTCTGTTTTTACTTTGTGCTTAAGGTCAATATTTTATTTAATTTCCCATCGCCTTTCTAGACAGAACGGTACCACAGATAAACAAAAGAAAGACAAGACAGTTCGCGAAGGTAGAGTTTCTGGGCGAGTGGCCGCTCGCTGGCCGTAGCGGAGCCGGACGGAGATCGGAATCGGATCGGTCGGAGGAGCGCGGGTGGTCAGTCGGGAACGTCAGGATTGGTTGGGGATATTGTTTTCTGAGATTTTTTACTGGTGTGTTTTATTATCAATGAAAAGATTATTTATTTTTATTTTTAAAGACTATAATACAACAAACGGACGCGTGTAAAGACATTGTCGTTGCGGTGACACTATCAAGAATTGCAGGATTCGGTCATGTGAAATTGTGTAAGTAAGCAATATTTTTTTCTATTGATGCATAATGTGTTACTGTTGCTTTAGAATGCCCGAAAAGCTTACTGACTATGACTTTATTTAATACCAGCGAATGTTTCTTTCATTTTCTTAAGCCTAATATTTGGGTGAGGTCAGTCCCCTTATCTAGAGACAGATAGCGGTTTGTTTGGAAAGTAGACTATAGTAATATTGTTGGTAACAATAAATAATATTCTTCTTGATATTTATTTAATTAATAGAATAATAAATACTGTCTTGACGACATATCTGTATTTTTTTTATCGGTTCAATATCAATTGAATCGAAGATAATTTAGATTAAATGCCTTGGGCAACTCCTAGGTTGGTGCATCTATTGGATATAAAAAGTTAGAAATAGCTATTTTTATGTAAAAAGTGGAGTTTTGAAGTCTTATCAAACAGTTTAACATGACACTGAACACCTAACTTTATCTTTGATATAATATATGATCTCAGGAATGATTGTAGCTTGTTCCCTTACCTACAGTCCTACACCCATCTTCGTTGACTATTTATGTACCTACCTATTATTAGACCCTATTATATGTATCAATGTGATCTAAGCTTGTAGAATTATTTATTTTCAAAGGCACTCCCATAGATATAAATTATAATGAGATATCTGTTATGTTAAAACCGTATACCTATTGTAGTAAACAAGTTTAATTTAATCTTTGAACTTTTAAGTTAGTTCTGGTCTAACAATAGCTCTATCTGTAGTATTTTTTCACAGATAACCTTTGCTACGTAATATGGACTTTGCTTAATATTAATTTATATTGGTAGGTCTTGAATGATAAAAGGTAGCTAATTAACCGAAAGCAGAATAAAGGGAAGAATAATAGTTTTAGGATATCAGTTTAAGTATGTCCCACAGAAAACTTCAACATCTAAAGTTTTCATCACTTATTATTAACATAACTAATGTTAGTCATGCATTTGGATAATGTGAGGCACAGAGATTTCAGTAACTAGTATGCTATACAAATCCTTTCTTCCCATTAATATTTTTAAAAGATAATTCCTGCATAATAACACCAAATTTATTCTAAACAGAGGAAGTCACAGCCACAGCTAGTTACTATTATAATATAATAATATCTTGACCCTGGGGTTATCTGGGGTATTTGTTTACATGTTTAAGTCATGGTTTTCTCAATAATGAGGGTTAAGTGTAGTCGAGCCTAATAACATTTGGCAACTGAAAAAACCACTACCTATATAAATGTCTATGTGATTTCAAAACAATTGTATAAGAACTTATGGAGTTTTACCACTCATGTGATATTCTATAGAACCCAATACTTTCTATTGGCATGATAATTCTTTATTTCTTGTCTTGAGGGTGACCTACTTAATGCAATAATTTTTTATACTTCAAAAATGCATTAATTTCAGACAGACTGAATTGATGAATGAAGACTTCCAAAAAACGTTTCTTGAATGAAACTATTTGTGCCACTCTATAAAACGCTGTTGCGGAGAGAAGTCCTTATCAAGTGCAGCGCATGCTGTCTATACCTAATTTCTAATGAGTGTCACACACAAACTTCAAAAGGAATAGTTTAAGGGTATTCTAGACAGCATATGCTCCAATCTTAACATTACTAATCCATCCAAAATTTTGGATTTATACTAGTTAATAAATCTGCGACTTGATTTTGAAATAATTGGGTCACAAGTTGGCAGTAATAATGCCGTTGGAATTTTATCTGTATTGGGCCAACATATTAAATTGTGGGATGAACTTATTATACCACCGGTGTTCTACCTAGGACACTAAGGCATGACTTTAGTGTTTCAGTGCCTTTATTAATTCTCGGTTAATTAAAATTAAATAGCAGACCTAATTGCTAAAACAATACAGGCAAAACCTAAAAATTTTGTACCTTCATTACATACTCATCCAAAAATTATTATTTTCATACAAATACAGAACTTTGACATAAGCTCTGGTTTTCTGTAGGCTTAGCACGGCGACACGGTTTAATCGCGTCGCGCGCGGTATAGTCTACCTGTCACTTTCTGACGTCTCTAGTTAAACCAGGGGTTCCCAATCTTTTTCAGACCGCGGCACACTTACAAACATAAAATTTTGTCACGGCGCCCTACCCTGGGTAAATATTTGAAAAGGATACAGTACAAAGAAATAGGGTCTAAACAAAGTACTATTGGTGGTTTCGGATAATAGCAAATCGACTCACGGCGGCGCCTCTCAATACTTTCTGCGGCGCACCAGGGCGCCGCGGCGCACACTTTGGGAACCCCTGAGTTAAACAGTGAAAGGTATAGTCTATGTCGCACGTATCTGACGTATCTCTACTTGCGCCCTGTCGTGCTAAGGGGACTGGAATGCATTGAGTGGTGACAACACCATGTGGCGTCATGTGCTGTTGGGTTTAGAATAACAGCTCTTCATTTCTTCCGTGCATGTCGTAACTGGCGACTAAGTAAATAGGTTTAAGTATGCTGTAGCCGATGACTAGCCACCTGTTAGGTACTAATACCTATGTACTGTTTGAACCTAAAATTATGTGACATAGGTATTATACGAGACATGAATAGTCTCATAGTTTTGACTATGTAAGCATCTACATTCCGAGGTAACGTTTCGCATGCTCTGCCTATCCCATTTGGGAAAACAGGCGTGATGCCATGTTCTGAGCAGCAAGTGAAAATTATAAATTACTAGGTCTATACCAGTGAGTGAATTTTTTCCCGAAAATGTAGTAGGTACCTACCCAATTTTACATAGCGCTGGTCTGTTCTTGAAATCTAAGTACGTAACTATTTCAGTAATTCAAAATTAAATTGACCGGCTTTGTTGTAAGCTTGGACCAAGTAAATAAGGACTGCGAGGTCCCCACTAAAGGCCGTTCCAAGACAAGTACCATAAGCAGAGATGCGCGTGTCCCTTTCTAATTGGGGTGACAATGAGTTTTTGCAATATGGGACATTCAATGTCGTAATCTTACATACATCACGCTTAAATTCCCAGATGGGTTGGTTAGAGTATTTTTATGCACATTTAAAAGTTAAATTTGATCATCTACAAGCGTATAAATCTTATTTACTTCAATCAGTAAATTCAAAGCGCTTAACAATTATACGCCAATTATTAAAAATTAGTCGTCCATTTCTTTTGTTGAAAATTATCGGATAACTCATGTTAGATAAAACGAGTTTAGCTCGACATGTTTCGGATTAATTCGTAGCCCTTGATCTAGGATCTAAACTCGATTTATTTAACGTCCGTCCAATAATTTTCAACATGAGTGAGTCTCACGGTAGTTTAATGCATAACGTCCATTTCTCTGTTTATTCGATTGTCAACTTCTGTTATATGGGGGTACATACACACACACATACATATACATGGGGGTATAAACCGTGACCAATTTCACAATTCCTTGCCTTTTTTTAGCATAATTTAGTTTCCTTATCTTAAGTAGTTGGCTTATCTGTTAATATTGTAGGCAAATAACGTGGCTATCACAAACTATATGAAACATAATATAACCATATAATTACGCCTATGTTCCCAGATGGGGTAGGCAGAGCACACGAAACGTGAAATAGACATAACAATGAGTATGACTATTTCACGCTTCGCAGCCACTTCTAGCATTTGTTTAGGTTGAAAACAGATGGAAGAGGTAGCATAATAGTGTCACACAGTGTTGCGGCGGTAGGAAAAAAACGAAAAACAAAAAATGTAGGTAGATCAAATGCAAACATTATTTATTGAACTTATGTTAATAATGTATCATATTATGCCAAAAACGAGGGTACTTTCTCACAGAAACATTGCTAAAACACTTGTCAAAGTTTAACAATTTATTTCTGAGACGTTTAAGTGATTTCGAGTTGGGTGTTTCAAACTACGATTTTCGGATACAAACTATACTATTATTAAAATTGCAACATGGATTCTGTAGACCAAGGTATTGTCTTGTAAAAACGTTTTATCTAATTGAAATATTACAAACATTTTATAAAATACGGAATATTTAAATGCAGAGCTAAAATACAGGTGGAAATTTTTCTTCTATAGACCTTTAAGTATAATATTCCACTTCGTGCCGCCATAAAATGTTAGTGACAGTGAAGTATTGACCTTATATTACTGGAATATAAAACGCAAAGTTGCAACTTTTTGCAAACTTTAACTGTAATAATAATTGTTTAACGCAGGGCATATTGTTGAAGGAGCTTGTAGCGGTTATATTTCGAAATCCATCGAAAACTTTGGACAGAAAATGCACAAATTTATTAGAATTTGTAAAACAGAAGCTAAATTACCCGCCAAAATAGCAAAATTAGGTAAAAGGAAAGGTTTCGACTTCCGTCCATTTTCCGTCTGTCCGTCTGTCTACAGGCTGTATCTCACGAACCGTGAAAGCTAGAGAGTTGAAATTTTCACAGATGATGTATTTCTGTTGCCGCTATAACAACAAATACTAAAATAATAATAATAATAATAATTAAGGGGGGCTCCCATAGAAAAAACGTGTTTTTTTTTGCTGTTTTGGGTCTATTTAAATAACTGTAACAGGTAAATACTTGATATGGTCACATAATATTTAATTAAATATTTACTTTAAAAGAAAGTAATTAAATTAAAATAAAATTAGTATTTAAGGGGGGCTCCCATACAAAAAAAACAGATTTTTTTCTGTTGTTTTGTCCGACTCGCACTTGGCCGGTTTTTTTATGTATAATTCTTCATTCTGTACCATATAAAGATAATTAGTCAACAATAAACCTTAAAAATAATTTCGTCCCCTACCTACTATGGAGCCGCAACACTGTGTGTCAGGTTGTCAGCCTGTCGCTTAAAGAATACCTAAACTAAACCCATGTCCTTAGTCACCTCTTAGGACATCCACCGAAGAAATGGAGAGTTCTTAGACCCGATACCATATATTTTAGTGACGTTAACGAAATTGACACATTGAAAAGGTTTGACATTTGATTGAAGTAATCTAGTCTGTAGTAGTTTTACTTAAGTATTTGATTACTCAAGAATTAAGCTTACAGCAGCGGTTTATAATACCGATTCCAAAGAAATGAATTACAAATGTAATCACAGGAGACTATTACAGTAATTTTGATAACCTAGGTAATGAATTACCGAGGAATCACAATTACTCGAATGTAACCGTGTAATTAATTTCAATAGTAATTGATTACGCCTAATACTGTCCCATAATGCAAAAATTCATGGTCAATGTAAGGATTATGGCGACTTAAGGGGTTACCATTACAAAAAAAGTAGACTTGATAGTGAATATGTTGTCTATTAAATTAAGTGTATATTAAAATCAAATAAATTAATGCGATTCTAATTCTTTGACACAAAACCGTTAAAATAAAATGATTGTATGAATTTTTCAGGTAAGTTTCTTGAGCGATGTTTTTTTTTGACGTAAAGATTTTTTTAGGCTGGCAAGAATGACAAGAGGAGTGAGCGAGACAATGTGCTCCCTTGTTGCAGGCTCACGTGTCCTCAACTTGCCTCTATGTAGGGTTTCACGGAAAAAGGACTCTATTGGCTTGTGATATGGTTTATATTAATAAACGAACATTTCCCAAGTGCGCTATCATGTTAAGGGCCGATAGGACCTTCCTACATCAATGGTTGTAAGTAGGTATCTGCGTTTCATTTACGCTTCGTTTGTCATGAGCTCATAAAATGAACGATTTATTTAAAACTATCTGTCAAGTCAAATCACGATTACGTGATTGAGATTCACTCTCATTAAATACCTACCTACTTATGCTGAGGTCATTGATACGCATATTTTTTGTTCTTAATTAAAACAGTATAACGGACCGTTTCTGTTATGAATCTATTCAATACCTCTTTATTGTAATATAAAGTTAGATAGAGCACAATTAACTAATGATTATTAGATATTAAGCAACTTTGAATTCTCTCTACAAACGTGACATGCATATGTAAATACGCCTGTACTTATTCCCCACTGGGTTAGGCAGAGCACACGAAACGTTACATAGACAAAACCATGAATATTTCACGTTTGTAGCTATTTCGTAGCCACGTCTAGCATAATTTTAGATTAAAGATAATGACAGGTTGCGAGCCTGTCGTCTCTCGCGTAGGTACCTACCTATGACATCCACATATACCTAGATACCTTAAAGGTTGCAGAAACAGATAAATTGCGAAAGTTATTGTAGAAAAGTATGTATAGTAAAGCGGCCTAGTAATACCTACCTAGCTACTCGTAGATAAATAGTAATCGTGGTACAATTCTTTCGAATTGACCTGATGATTGAATTGATTGGTCCCAACAAAGGAGAGCGCTTCTCTTCCCTGTTTATCATACAAGTATTTTTTATTCCTCTATTAATCAGAGATACAACAGTGTACCTACCCTCTAACGATTGGTCCCAATTTTCAATCTTCAGCTTGCTAGAGATAGGATAACGACAGATAACTTTTTTTTAGTACTTACCTAGCTTATAAAGTATCCAACCGAGGGGCAAAAGCCTCCATTTTTTGGCTTAATCTCGCCAGTCAGACAGACAATGTATGGGCGTTATGTCATTTTCCTATCCACCGATAAATTTAATGTTGGGCCGTACCGTGAAACACATCGGCATTGAATTTGAATCATAATATACCAATTAAAGGTCTAGACCTGCTTCAGGAATGTACCGTACCTACTATAGACTTAAAGGCTCTCTTGAAAAACTAAATTCCGGGCTGATTTATTAAGCTTTCCTGGGTTGAATTGAACGGTAAACCAATAAATACTTCGAGAGGTCAGTCATAAGGGTCGTTTAATTCATAAATAACCTTGTAAATTACTACACTCTATCTGGGCTCTGGTATAGGCAAACTTTCAATAGACTCAGATCCTCTTTTACCTTCATTGACATTCAATGACTAGATTTATAGACGCATGGCACTTAAAAATTAATGGTCAGCCTCTGCCTGCTTACATCCTACGTATATCTATTAAGGTACGGTACCTATTAAGTAATGGTACCATGAGTATGTATAACCAGTTGGGCTGACTCGGGAGCGTGGGCTGTGGTCACCGGGCCCGCGTACATTCACTGCCCAAGGAACCGTTTCGGGGGACATAACTTAAAGAGATTGTTATCCACGCCATTTGAGTTGTAAGCTACGAGTACGTTTCCACCAGTATAGAGTGTTATATGGTGACTTACCCTTTGAATTTCACAGACGATTGTGCTGCGAAATATGACTACTTTTTGTGGACGTTTCTCATAGTAGCTTTTAGCATATTTTTAGGATTTAAGTTAAATAAAAGAGGTATAATAGAGACAAGTGACAGGATGCTAGCCTGACGCCTAAAACATACTTAACCTCTTGCCCTTAGTCACCTCTTACGACCTATGGAAGAAATGGAGATATACTATTCTAGCCCAACACCACATGGACAGTCCTCCAAATCTAACTTTGCAGCCTTTCCATCTTTTTCTATGGAAAAGCGATGTGAGATCGTACCTAGTACCTACCCTTACCTCAATTCTAAACATCTTGCCGAGTTAGATTTCCATGATTGTACTCGATTTATGGCAGATGATAAATCATAAAGACCAATCTTATTTTCTACCTAAGTGCATTCGTTTCTTGTCGCCAAAAGACAGCTTGACTGGTGTTTTACAGTCTTGAGATTGAATATGTCAACGCGTGGTTGGTTTCCACAGCTACTAATTGAAACTCGTTGCTTGGCAGCATCCAATTCTGTTCACTTTTAGCCATGACAGATCATCGCGGCGTCGACGCGCTATTGGCTCAGCACTTGCCTTAATGGAGTTCATTGCACTGCGGCATACCTATTAATTTGTTACGATTTGAATATGTGCACCAGTTCGAGGCAACACTCAGTTTTATGAAGTGTTGACGTGAATGGAGGAGCATGACGAGGCGATTTATGTTAAAATGTATTTTTAAAATTAACAACTACGTATACAACTTGAACCGATTTTCAATCTGCTTTGAATAACTACAACACACTGAAAATATACAGTCTGTACCTTTCAAACTTAGATAAGTAAAGTAAAGGTTTGGTAACTCACAAAAACGTAGATAATGTCAATACATCTAAACTATTTATTTGACAAGTAATAATTGGTATACTCGGAAAATTAACCAGCGTTTGCCAACAGAACAGATTTAGCTACATACACACGTACATCACGCATGTATTGCCAAAAGGGGTAGGCAGAGCATACACAACGCTACACAGGTAACCATGACTTCCATGTTCCGTAGCCACGTGTAGCATAATTTTTAGGCAAGTTAACACGTTCGCGCCCGGCAGCGTTTCACTGAGCCCTAAGCTATGCCGGGCGAAATTAACGTAGTCAGGAGTACGAATAACATGGTCACAGATATGTGTCACTGGTATAGGAGTACGATTTTTTTTAATCACAGACGTTGTATCACCGACAGCGAACGTGTAAGACGTCCTACAGTGACTGGCGACTGGCCTTTCGCCTAAAATAAGTATAGGTACCAGAACCTGTTCCTTAGTAGCCTCTTACCACAGAAGAACTAGAGATGTGCTATTCTAAACCCGACACGGTATGATTTAGTGCCCTGTGAAATAAAGAGTCTTTCACCGCAAGTACTGAAAATAGAATCAATCTTTTTACCAACGAGGTGCTAACAACGCAGTCCATCTTCAATGCTTGACCCGTATCCATAAAGCATCCAATCCCGGCCCAATTGTGCCGGCCACGTTTGATGCAACATCATCTGCGGTGGCGTTGGCCTTAATTCGGAATGGATCGGCGGAACACATTCGTTTATAGACAGCATTAATTGGCCACAATGACCAGGATGACAATGTAAACGAGTGGGCCGGCCACGCGATTGGCCGCGACGGCTCTATCACGTACACGCCTCGGTGTGTTGACCCACGTAATTGTTATTGTTATATTCTATGTAAACACGGTTGCCGGGACACTCGTGAACGTCATCTTTATCGATTATGGGATAACAACGTCCCTCTCGATCATTTATCACAGAGATATTGCTCTCCAAACAGACCTACCTACTTCGAATTGTTTCTCCCTTATCTACTAATGCTGGGAAATCATCCCAAATGGGGATTCTATGTAAATATCTTATCTTCTTCAACGTACCTTAACTAGTTATTAGATAGCCTGCACTTTATTTTCTGTACCGGGATCATCTTTCGGTAGCCTAATCCACAACCTCCATAGGGTAACATCCATATAATACATTCAGGTAATAGTATGATCAATTGATATTGGTTCATATGTATTCTTGTATTTGACCTTAATCAGATATCGGATTATCTCATCGTAGTCATCGTATTTTAATTAGTTTATGTTCCATTGAATGTTAAACAGTTTATCTTTAACATCAACATTCGAGATCATCATCATCCAAATTATACTTTTTATGTTTTCCTAAAATTAATAACTATTAAAAAACTAAACACCATTAAAATGAATTGCTTACAACCGTTTTCCTAGATGGAAATTTGATAGGCTTTGTTGAATTAATTATACGATTTGTTAAGTGATGCATCTCATTTTGGGCTCATCTTAGGCTTAGCACGATAAAAACGCAAGACGACTTACTCGTCTTGGCGTGTTAAGCCCGATATAGTATACTCGACTCACTCCTTGCTGTTCACCCATTGCATTACGTGAATCTCGCATTGTTGCCAAACGCCGATTATAGACTGTGTGTCAGATATTTCCACGTGGGTAGGACATTGACTCCGCGAGGGGTTACGACCGTTTAGTGACCAAATGACTTCGCGACAAAATCTCGGTTTACGACAGCGAATGTTTCGCTATTCGTTTCTCTATAGAAAATTGACAGAGAACGCAGAATTGACACAGCTGCGATCTAAATATGGCTGTTTGAACTAATGGAGACCTGACGCCGGAACAACACTTTGGATTCGCATCGCTTCGGCCGGATACTGTTTGCTTGTCGGTCGCCGTTTTTTGAAGCTGGTTGCCAATTCAGTAAGAGGAGATGACTCGGTTTTGTTTCCTATTCGGCACACAACTTGGTAGTTTTAACTGGAAAAGCGCTGCGCGAACACTCTAGAATTTTGCCAAGTTGAGTGCCTATGTGAATAGCATAAATGTCACTTTTTGTCGGAAAACTCGCATGCTAGTGAAATTACCTTTTAAAATAAACCAATGTTGTCATGTAACGATATATCTAATGAAAGCTGTAATATGTTATTTTTAAACAGACTCGTAATCAATCTAAGAAAGTTTTTAATCCTTTTATGCCGGCACGGCTGTGAACTCGGGCGTATAACGCATGTGGTCGGCATATGTTAAAAGGTTATCTTGTTTTATTTAGACAAAATACAATATTATTATATTACTATTGCCTTCAGTATCGCTATCTCCTTGAGGTGGCCTAGTTTTATTAAAAACGTCACCTAGCAACGACACGCTTTTCCCATTAATTAAGGTCCTTGAAAAATTGTTGAGCAAAGTTTGAACCCGAAGGTGGAATGTTAATTTTGTGAGTACTGGAGTACTCCCACAAATTTTATTACGGCGTCGCTCTTTCATAAAATGGGAGGGGGG